>CAEGAG010126823.1:0-10896 GCA_903067065.1 Brachyrhaphis terrabensis | reverse complement strand
TAATCTTTATCTGACAAAGTATTGCACATAAAATAATATTTAGCATAAAAGCAGAACAAAGTATTAGTTTATAAATATGTTTTTGTATAATTTAAGGCAGATTTGAGCCTTTTACTGTCACATAAAAACAGTGACACTGTTTCAGTAATTTGAAACAGTATCTCAAATTAAAGCTAATAAAATGATCTGTGTGTAAATAATATATGTGCATTATTTACACACAGATCACAAACTGATGTTTTTAAACCTTTATGTTTATTATTTATTTGTTTACAGTTTAAAAAATTAAATTTTTATAAGATTATGATGTCTCAGACAAAAAAAAGCTTTCATTACAAAAATGTGGGCTTAATAAAATTATATACTTAATTGTATTTGTATTTGACTATTCATTTTGTTCCCTGTTTTTAGATAGATGTCATTTTTGAAGAAATCAGCTTATACTTTGATATTAAAAGTCTATATTTCTAACTTTTGTCAAAAATATCAACAGTTTTTGGTAATAATTGATTTGTAGAAGCAACAAAAGGGTAAAATATCAAAGGGGCTGAAAAGTTTTTTTTTTTTTTTTAGGTATTTTAGGTGGCTTTATACCGACTAGCATTAATCCATCACCTGGGCTGTATTGTATTAAAACCATTATGGAATTTGACTGGATGCAGCTGGACTCTTAGCATGACTTTTATATGAACCTGAACTGAAATGGATTCCTGTAACACTGGGAATGAACTGGGTCAGTTTTTCTTCTGAACAGAAATCAGATGATTTGTTGTAAATTTCTGCTCCATAATTGACTTGTTGAAAATGTTCACTTATTTCTGGAAGTCAAGCTTTCTACTAAATTAACACATTAAAAGAAACCAAGCTCAAGTTCCCTCTATGCAGTAATGAATGTTCATGACAACCACATACAGAGCCATGTATTATTCTTCCTAGAAGTAGCTTAACCAGCTAAGTATTCTCACAAGCCAGCTGTCAGCTAAAGTAATCCTCTTCAGACTTCAGCTATCCACAACTCCCTGCCAAAGAATTTTACTCTGAATTCAACATTTCATAATAAAGGATTGGAGTTTTTAGCTGGCATTCCTTATTGTTTTTGGGAATCTTAGTTTTGTCTTGCTCGTCAGTTCCTCCCATAAGGCATGTCTTACTCAAATGTGATGAACCTTTGGTAGTTTGAGGAGGTACAATGGGATTATAGATACATACGCAATAAGATTTGACCAGAAATTCACTTCAGTCAGTAAGCTGTCTGTCTGAAGGAGTGAATGACATTATCCAAAGGGATGTAGTGCACAGTCCATTACACGCACTGTCTATTTACTTGATGTTTATTGTTTTACTTGGCTTTCCAATATGGTTTTATATTCAGTAATGTTCAGACTCAGTTTTGCCCTTATTTTCTGCTTCACTGGGAGGCACAGATAAGGTGAATAGGGTTCTGCTTTCAAATGATATGATAGTCACTGGGAGACATAGATCATGATGGATGAGATTGTGTCTCTCTCCCAGCGTAGCACTTGATGTTTTTTAGGAAACAATAAAGAGAGTAAGGATCCAGCAGCGACATGCGGCCTCTCAGCAAGACTAAGTAGAAAATGTAGGGATTTATTTAAAAAGGATTAGCCCGGGCTCATAATGCATTTGGTCATTTTGCTTCATGAGGATTCTAAAATTAAAGCTTCACATGACATCTTATAGATTCATTTTGAGACATTTATTTCTGTCTCGGCCTCTCTCCCCGTCCCGCTCTTTCCCGCTTAAAGCCAAAAGGGTCAATGATTAAATGTTGTATTCAGTGAAATGGATCAACCAGGTGCTGTACAATTTCCTTTTTTTCGTAGTTGCTTTAGCATCCATGGCAAGCCTCTGATGCAGAAACGGTCTCAGCTGCTGTGTTCCCATTTATTTATTGTCATCTATTGGACACTCATTTGTAGTTTCCCCACAAAACACAAACCTGTTTAATTGATACAACCACCAGCAGCTTTCCAGGCGCTGCTTTTTTGTCATCAGTCCATGATTATATGCTCTCCTGTGCTAAAGTCCTGCGTCGATTCAAAGCCGTTTAGGAACAAAAGGTTAAATGTGACGAATTAAATTCCAGCCTTAAAATAATCAGAACACAGCACAGCCTCTGATAACTGACTCCGCCAAAAATATTACAATAAAATAGATCACTCTGAGCAGAAATGTTACACTTTAAAGAAAAAATACTATAATTCAGTGGAAAATTTCAACACAAGAACCAAAGAAAAGCTTTCCAAGTACATAAGAAAAATAAAAATAAAAAGCTCATTAGCTGCTAATGGTGCTAAAGTTAGCATTAGTTCACAAATGTTGACTACATTCAACTGATCTGCCAAGAAATGCAGTTTCATATTTCTGAAATGTTTTATTCATTTTGTAAAAGCAAAAAAAGGAGGATGTTGTGTTTTTCTGGCATTAGAACCACATTCTATTTAATTTATTTAATTAAAAAGATTTTTACCATCTTATGTTTAGTGTCATCACGGTTGCTATGAGACAGAAAATATGGTGAGATAAGGGTAGGAATAAATTCGAAGGCTAGGCCGTCAAATTTCATAGCTGCTCACTTCCGGTCTTTGGGTTAGGTCGGGTCCTTCCCTGAATTTAGACTCACCATTTCAACCATGTTCATAACTGGAGAAGCCTTTTCAAGAAACAAGAAGAAGTCCACCTTCCTTCTACCTAAGCATGGGCTTTCAGAAACTTCAGATCTTCCATGCACCAAAATCTGTTTACAGGTTGATCTGAAAAGACGTCACATCCAGCGAGGGGCAGCTGGATAGAGCAGAAATTTATATTTACATAGAAAGGCTATCAGGCTATGCAGGATGAAAGCACAGAACAAACTCATCTTTACATAATAGCTAAAATGTAATGTAATAACTTTACAGGTTTATTTAATACAAATTACCAGAAGATACTGTTTTATAGCGCAAAAATGTTGCTTTTCTAAACACCACCTATGCTAGGAGGCAAAGAGGCATTTTCGTTCGGTCAAAGGTATAACCTACAATTTTCCCTCTTGTCGCCATAACTGGAAGCATAATGGTGGAGATGCTCCCTGTTTCTTGTTCTGTGTATCTCTGAGTGTGCAGCTGCCGCCGCCCTGCAAGCAACAAATAATCCTGCATCCTGGCAGAGCACTACAGCCTAAAATAATGGGCACCACATTATCTTAGCTAACAACATATTTCTGTGTCAAGGGCAATTTGGCAATAGGCTTGATGTTTAAGGACTCATAATCATTTGAATAGCATTAGCTAAACACCCCTTTAAGAATGTGCATGGATGCATGCACACACACGCTCGGTGCATCACACAGCGTGGCCTGTGATTGATTAGCACAGTGGCACTGGTACAATAGCTCGAAGGGGGTGCAATCCTTAAATAGAAGATTTGAAGGAAGAGAAAGTCAAGCCAAGAATTCTGATCAGCTGCAAGAAAACGGCTCTGGATGGTTTTCAAGCTCTAATACACAATCCTAGCAAGCACAAGAAAAAAAACAGGAAGATCTTTCCTCCTCGCTACAAATGTGCAAGTATCTCATCTACTAGACTGTATCTAGATCTGCAGGTGCGTGGGATTCACACATAACGACTTCGTATGCAAAATCATGCGTTGACTTGTTTTTTAATATTGCAGAGTTTAAAAAGAGGCATCTAAATGTTGCATCACATTATCAATGTGTAGACCATAATATTGCAAATATGTATAAAAGTTTGGTATGCCGATAATATATTTGGTGAGTTGACCAGCATATTTCATGTGTATTGATGATTTTGGTGATGGTACTCATCAATTGACTGTATAATGTCTTGTATGACCTTGTATTTTTGTGTTTTTAGAATGTAAAGTACTTTGAACTGCCTTGTTGAAATGACACAAATAAACTTGATTGATTAAGTTGGATGGATTTCCACTTCACGTCCACACCTGTAGATCCCAGAAGCCGAGATCATGAAGCTGCAAGGCGAGTTGTGAGCATGTTAAGGTGAGAAAAATATGGAATAATCGCAATGTTTATTAGAAATATCACAATGTCGTGTTTTCCTAAAGTCCGTCAGCCATACAGCTAATGAAATGTAAATTATATTTCCTTCATTTCCTAATAAATTGGTAAGGTTGAATGTTGTGAATCAAACTATTATTGAATCCTAACCTTAAAAAAAGAAATGGAGGGAAATTTGAGGTAAACAGTTCAAGTATGAAAGAAATATGCAGTTTAGAATCAGAATCAGCTTTATTTGCCAAGTTTGCAGACAAAAACAATAAATTTGACAAGATATACGTTTAAAGACTACAAAAAAGGCAAAATACATATTTTTTCTTTAAATATTGAGATATATAGATAAAAGAGGACCCTTGAATTTGTGCAAATATTTATGAGTGGATCTGGGATATCTGACGGTTAGGAGTTCATCAGATTAACAGTTTGGAGAAATAAATTCTTTCTGTGGTGGCTAGCTGTAGCAGGACGCTCTCTTTAGCGCTGACCTGAAGGTAAAAGCTAAAACAGTTTGTGTTCAGGATGTGTGGGGTCTGCAGAGATGTTAGCTGCACCCAAAACTTGTACCAGTCCTGGATGGAGTGAAGGACAGCCCTGATATTTACCGTTATGTAAATCTACCTTCACATCTGGCATGTTTGTACTTCCTCCAGGTACTCTTGAAAACTGTTTCTTACCCCAACTACAGAAGGAATTTTTAAACATTTAACCCATGTTCTGTTTTCAGCTTTCCAGAAAGTCAACAAACCCATCCATTCCAGTCCAAGTCAGCTGATAAATGAATAAAAATTTAAATTCAGAATAATCAGATAAACAATGCATGACTGTATCCTTTACTGTCAAAAACATGTAATTTGTCTCATCTGATTGTTTTCTGGCATTTGACAGATGATGCCAATTTCAGACTGGAGGCACCACACTTCCTGAAAAAAATTAAAAGGAAAAAAGTGGGAGGCAACTCATGTGATTTCACAGAAAACTGCTTGGACAAGTGGAAAATCGCATCTCCTCTCCCAGCGACTCCCTCTCCTCCCCTCAGTCATCCACCATTAGGCCTGCACAGTAGCAAAACCTGTTGGCAGTCTAAGCCATGCTGCTACCTGCTGAAATGTAACTAAGACAAAGCTCCTTTATCTGCCCTGCTTCTCCGCTGTCCTCAGCACACAATTTACTATTCAGTCATTTAACAGATGCTCTTATAGAGACAGAGACATAATAAGTGCATTCAAATATGGAAGACGCCGAGGCAGCCTCATATTTCCAGCTTGTCCTCCTGACTATGTCAGATGTGAAGGGCAGTGGTGCTGGAGGTCATGGGAGACCTGTCTGGGTGGCAGGCTGCAGAAATGACTTACTTTATGACTCCCACTTCCAATTTTTCCTCTCCTCCTCTCTCTGTCTCTCTCTCTCTGCCGTTCCCTTACTGTCATCCCCAGCGGGTTTCTCATTTCCTATGTTTTTTCTACCTGCATGCCACATTACATTTTGAAGGTGAATCCCATAAATACTGAAATTACTTGGGAGGATAAATTACTCAGAGGGCTTTTTGGGGGACCTGATTACCACTGCATAAAGTCCCCAGCTTCATTTTCTATCAAAAGTGTTCACTGGATAATCTTGTGAACGACTTCATACATTCTAACAAGGCGGACAGTCCATTTTCCTTAAAAAGATATCAGCTTGAAACAAAGGGCATATAAAGGAAGTGAGAAATGTGCTGATTTATTTAATCCCTTTGGATTGTATATCATTTTAAGATTCACTCCCGGTATCTTCCGTTTCTAATTCTGTCAAAAATTTTATCTAAGAAAACAGGCGGAGAAAATTAATCTCCTCAGACTCTTGATGGGGGTCACATCCAGACCCAGAGACAGGCCCAGCAGGTGCTCACTCTAAGACTGCCAGCGACTCGGCATGGACTAAATTCTTCAGGGAGAAGTAGTCAGAGTCTTTTTAAAGTATGCATTGATTTATCAGCCAGAACTAGATGTCAGTAATATGGATTTTTGTTCACATTGGTTTTATCCAATAGAAATCTCCTGGTTTAGGCGATAATACAGCGACAAGCAAAATATTTCCAATCACAAACTTATTTAGGAATTTATGTGCATGAACACCAGAAAGTAACATAATTGGGAAATGAAAGGAAAACCTACACTAAATAAAATGCAGAACAGCTAAACTGCTTTCTGAAGTCGCCGAATTAATAAATTCACTTGCTTTGAAATTAGTTTTGATATTGATTGTGAAAATGCAACAATTGTTGCAACTTTGGTCCCCAATCAAACCGAATCTACTGAACTATCAGGTGTGAAAGCACCTTTAGGTGCATCGCTGGTCCAACAGAACTGAAACAGGGGGGGTGAACTGCTATTTTAATTTTAGCACATGGTTTCATAGTGAGGGAGAGAGTTAATGGATTTTCCAATTCCTATAAAAGCCCATGAAGCATCTCTGAAGTATTTAATTTAGGTGTATCTGCAGGACACAGACCCTCAAGGAAAGTAGTTTCAGGCCCCTGTTAGGGAATGCGAAATACTGGAGACAACACAACAAACAAACCAAAACACACAACCTGAGCTTCAACTTGGCCCAGTCAAAGTCCAGCCAACTGAGAACATGTGGCGAGTTTAGAAGGCAGATATTCACAGATATCCTTCATCCAATCTGACTGAACTTGAGCCATTTAGCAAATAAAAACAGAAAAGATTTTTACAAAAACAAAGCACTCACTCAGGTCGGCTAAATAAAAACAGATGACATATTTTTTTGATGTTTATTTGTGGGAACTTTGCATAGTTTTCTTTCTGTTTTACAGCTGTGTGCTACTTTGTGTTGGTTTACCACATAAAACCCCAATAAAAGGCACATCAGGTTGTGAATATGGAAATGTTCAGCGGTGTGAATACTTTATTAAGCTAGTGTGATATATACGTAAATGTTGAAAAGTGAACTTTCAGTCTTTCTAGTTTTAAGTCAATATTCTCACTACATAAAGCTGAGACTTATTAATCTTTAATACTCCGACTCTATAGGTATATCTTCTACTCTTTACTCCAGAGACTCGCTGTTTAAACAATAAGTACAGTGCAATGTTCCAAAGTTATATGCAGCCTATTGAAAACAAATACAAAAGCTTTTTCTTTAAATATATCTCAGCTGCAGAGCAAATGTAAGGATAAGAAAAACATGCGTCATTGTCTCCTGCATCCCGCTGCCTTCCATGCTCACCTGTCAACAAGCGCCCACACATGACAAACACATAGATGGGAATTTTATGTGTCAGAAGAGGACTATAAAGCTGCACCCCCCATCCGCCTCCCTCCCTCTGAAATGACAGCTCTTTAATTCAAGCAAACAACAAAGTTTCAGGCTTATACTTGTAGCTCAGTTGGCTAGAAAGTTGCAGAATGGGTTCAAAAGGAAGAGGAAATGATGTATAATGATATCAAGTTGTTTATGTTTTAGGACTTGGTTTTATCCTGCAAGACCCAAACACAGAACAACATGAAACATGGTTTTGTGGGGGTAATTTGTCAATTTTTTTGTAAGGTTTATGAAATTGTTATATAATGTAAAACATTTTGAACAAAAACTACACACTGTAATCATCAACTTGTATGCAAATTGTCTATGCAATAAGAGTGAAAAATAGGGTTCAATGTCAAAGTCTGGTTAAAAAAAATTGAAGAGTCAATATTTATACTTATCCTTTTGCTTGAAAACGAGACTTTGTTATAATACAACACTATGACTTTCAAGGTTAAAAGGCCTGAATGGTAACAATTATCCATCAAAGGTTGAAAAACTGTAACAACTCAATCAGAAAGGAAATGGGAAAAAAAGTTGCATCTTTTCTCTCCGAATGAATTTCTGACATCAAGGATGAAGGAAACTGTCTTAGTAAATCCTTAGTGTCATCTATTGGGTTGCTTGCCAAGTCGGCCCAACCTGCAACACGTAGAACCACAAACACCATCCGATACCCCTCACTCCGCCTCTCTGCAGGCATGCCAGTACCGAGCGGCGCTTTCCACATACAGAGCAAAGAGGGCCAAGCAGCAACTAGGGCAGCGGGGGCACAACCTGTCAGGGAACTCTGCTGCCAAGCCTCAAATAACATTTGGAGGTAGCCTTCGCTCAAAGTGACTTTCAAAGTTTACCTCAGACCCAAATCCTGATGTACGCAGTAACTGAGGCTGTTTATGTTTGTCGGTGCACCTTGTAAGAAAAAATAAATAAATCACACCAACCAAATAACTGTTGACGTTAAAAAAAAGAAATACATACCCAGACCATTGTGTGAAAGAAACATTGGGAGTCTGGCTGGCTGAGTTTTCTCCTCATCTGAGCTTACAACTATGAGAGTTTGTTTGACACATGGAAGAGAAAGAAGCCGTGACAAACTTCCTGTAATGTAACAGGGCCAAACAAGGGACACAAAAACAAAAGTCATATAGCACTTTTCAGAAGCATTCATGCTCTTTTAACTTAACTACAAATTTCAATGTGTTTAATTATTTCTGTTGCAAACCAACTAAAAGATATTCAGAATCATGAAGTTCAAGGAAACTGATTAATGGTCTGATGTTAAAACTAAAAATCTCCTTTTCTTCTCATAATGCACAAACTCTGCTTGACTGGATATGGAGCATTAGTGATCAATGTTTTAGGTCTCAATTTAGGTCTGGACTTTGACTAGACCATTTTAATGCATAACTATGTCTTTTGAGGCAGCTGGCTTCCTTGAATTTCATTGGGATATTCAATTAAGACCTCTGAATACAAACAGATGCCACAGATTTTTAATGGCAAACAATTGAAAATGATATACCATTTTACCAATATGCACTTATTTTGAGCTCAAATAAAATGTAGTTTCATAATATGTTCAAAACTTTGACACTGTGCTCAACCATACAAACAATGTTTTGACATTTTTAAAAGATATATATTTAATACATTTATTTCATTTGCCCTAAAGTGTGAAACAACTGTAAGGGAGCTAACAAGTCTGAGACAGCAATTGTTTTACTGTTTTTACAAGATTTTATGTTTTTAAATGTAACAAATCTCTCATAAAAATGAGACAATGGAGTCTCAAGAGATTTCTCTCCTGCATAAATGAAGGATTATGTAGCTACAGGTTAAACTATTCATAGTGAGCAATAAAATAAACATCTACACTACTATATATAGGCATTTTGCAAAGCAGCATGTGCATAGTAAATATTGTCACGTATAAGCAGCAGTGCAGGAAAGTTTGACTTCACAATTTAATGTACATCACATCATATGAATCAGTTTTATAAACATCTCAATTCTTCAACTAATGGCCTTATTATTAAACTAAAATGACAATAGTCATCTTAATTTTTGACCAATACATGAACTTTAAAGTCAAAATTTCATTGTAAGGAAATCTGCCTCAATATTCAGGACACATTTTCAGTCAATCCATCAATCCTGCAACATGGCAGTAAATTATACTCTATTATGTTATATAAAGCTATAAAATGTTATTTTGACACTAACAGAAAAGATAGCAGAAGTGAAACTGAAAACACATGCATTTATTATTAGAGTAATTAATTACCAGCAGGTATATAATTTGTTACTTCAAATATAAACATATTTTCCAATATTCTGTCAGGTAATTTATTTATGGAGTACATTTTTAAGCAAAAAAGTTGGAGCACAGACGCTGCTGAGGGTTTAACGTGTTTCCACAGTATGTGAGGTAAAAATGGTAAATATCTTTTATATTAAGCCTAAAATTAGAAATACAATATGAAGGCAAACATGAATAGAAATCTCTATCCTGCTGCACCAACTGCCATAACGTCTGCTTCAAAAATGAACTTTATAAACCTGTGTAAACTTTTTTTATTCGAGTTATGAAGTAAAAACTCATTGAAAAAGAAAAATAATAAAAGTATACAAGATTTAGAACAACGCTCCAGGTGCTACGTAATTATGAAAGAAAATTTCTCACAATTACAAAGTGTTTCATATACAAGTTTTGACTTCCCACACATCAATACGCTGTGTAGAAACAAATAATGCTCATATAAACTCATACAGGAACATATTTTCACCTCATCACAGAGCTAAACAGAGGCTGTGTTTCATGTTAACTTGATTTGTTTTTCATATGATTCTCCTTAAACACTAATGTTCTTTCTTCCTTGGAGATGTGTGCCAATATAATTCGAATATTTCAAGGTCTAGCTCATATTTATGCCACAGATCTGTGAAGACCAGAAGTAAGAGGGCTCTTTGAAACACAGAGTAACCAATCAGTACTTAATGGAAACAAGCAAAATAAGCTACATGGAATGCTATAATGCAAAAATCCTTTCTAAATACATCTTAAATTAAGTTTAATTTTTAAATCTAGAGTGCACTGCTTCTTAATGACATAATTTTTTTAACTTGTCAACATTGACTATTTTACCCAGCAGTTAATTTAATGTTTTTTTCAACAATAACCTTTAAAACACAATTTTCTAAATTTACACTCAATTGCAAATCTATTACCTGTGTGTCAAACAATTTGATTTTATTTTAAGCCATCTCTACTGATAATCTACTGTTAAAATGTATAGACATTTAATGCAGAAGGCTTGAATTAAACTGACCCCTTATTAAAATGTGACTTCATGATCCTCATAATGCAGGTTTACATGCATCACATTTCTGAACCAGACAACCTCTTAAGTTTAATTTTCCTATTTTCAGAAATAAATAAAACACTTTAAAACCTGCCACACTGATTACATATACAAGTTTCAGTTTTGGAATTTAATTACTGAAATAATATTAAAAACTACATGTACCGTATTTTCCGGACTATAGAG
>CAEGAG010126788.1:0-22484 GCA_903067065.1 Brachyrhaphis terrabensis | reverse complement strand
GGGGGGGCGCGGGGGGGGGGGGGGGGGGGGGGGGGGGGGGGGGGGGGGGGGGGGGGGGGGGGGGGGGGAGGGGGGGAGGAGGAGAGGAGGAGGAGGAGAAGGGGGGGAGAGACGGGAACAGAGAAAAGGCTTGGAACAAGAAGAAGGAGTGATGTTTGGAGGAGGAACAGAACAGGAAGCTCGGTGACAGATGATCCTGACGGAGCGTCAGATGAAGGTCAGAGGTTAATCAGTGATGGGGGGAGGAGGGGGGTCACGGTCTCAGGGGGTATCAGGACTCAGAGTTCAAACGTGATCCTTCAGGAGATGATCTGATGACGAAACTCTTCCTGACGCATCAATGGAGCGGATCTGTTATCTGAACCAGAACCACAGAGGTTCTGGTTCTGGTCCTGGTTCTGGTTCTTCAGAGTGTGAGGGCAGCGGGGGTCAAACTGAACATTGACCCTGGCCGGCTGCCAGTGAGTCAGAGCGATCGCTGCTTCCTGAAAACCAGAAAAGGCAGCGTGGTTTTATTCTGTAAAGAAGAGATCAGTTTCTGTGATTCTGTGACCGTCAGCAGGAGGCGGACGGGCCGGCAGGAACCAGAACGTTTAGTCTGGATCAAACTGCTGCTCTTTAACCTGGAGTCGGACCATCAGTCCCTCCCTTCCTGGTTCCTGTAGAACCGGTGAGCCGCTTTGATCTGCAGGACGAACCGGGTCAAAATCATTTTTTACTTTAATCTCTGAACTCGTCCCAAACTTGAAATGTGTTTCAGTGAAGAGATGAAACCTTGAAATGCCTTCAGCTCTCAGATCTGATGTTGGATGAACAGGAAGCACTCTAATAACAGATTAATATTTAAACTTAATCAATATGAAGGAGAGACTTTGATGCTATGGAAAGCAGACTGGAGTCGATCATGACGATCACCTATCGATTGAATCATTAAATAATTGATTTTGAATCGAATCAGGAAGAGTTCAAGGTTCCAGGATGTCGATGCGTGAAAGTAACTCAGACCAGGAGTCAACGACCTTTACGACCCAGGAAGCCGTTGTACCTGCTGCAGGAACCATTTTAAAGAACCAGCGTCTCCTTTGGGATGTTTTAGTGTGCTGCTTGCAGCCCAGGACCCTCATGTTGAAGACCCTGCTGTAAAGTGCCGGCCCTGCTGCTGTTCTCATGACGTCCATCTTTATGATTTCATATCTTCGGTCCAGAACCAGCTGACATGATTTCCATCAGATCTGGTTTCTCAGACGTTTCCGTTTCCCTGAAACATAAAACGAGTCGCGATCCGTCGGCGTGAAGCTGCAGAATAAAAGCCTGCAGCTGCTGCCGCCGAGCGCTCAGCATTTTATTTACCCAACGTCCAGGAGGACGTCTTCAGTCACACCTCACAGTGAGTGTGTCGGTGTGTGTTTGGATGTGGCTCTGCAGTTATTGCAGTAAGTGTGTGTTTGATGTATCTGACCTATGCTTGACACCGAGGCTCCACTGATTCCATCTATCAGGAGTCTGGGTGAGGCCGGTGTGTGTGTGTGTGTGTGTGTGTGTGTGTGTGACAGCGATCCTCCACAGAGCAGAGATTAGAAACCTTCATCACGTGTTTCTGGGTAATTAAAGGAACGTCCAGCTGTGCGTTTCTGATCTCAGAGTTTCGGTTCTGACATGAATCCATAAGTTTGTGTTTCTGCCTTATAAAGTATCTTTGCAGTGTTAATATTCCTGTGTGCAGATGGTAAATATTAGAGCAGGCTGCCTGGGCTTTAAGCTACAATATAACGAGATGAGTCGGTTTCATTTGGACCCATAACGGGAATCAATCTGTCGGTTTTTATCTGATCTGAATCTGGATCTGATTCTGTTCTTTAGCAGAATCTAAACGCATGTTTAGTCTAAATCTGAAACAGGAAATATTGCCTTCATTTTACAACATTTAGCTGAATTAAACAAAATAACTCAGATTTTTATAAACAGGTCTTCAACATGGGGGTCTCAAACCCGAGGAGGTTCACAGATGTACCTCTGTGGGTCCTGAGGTTTCAGAAGACACTTAATGTGTATTTCTTTAAACATGAATCCAACATGTAACAAACAGATTAAAGGAAAAATAAAATAATGTTTCAGTCAGAAATGAACATATTTAAATATCTGTCCATTACATTAAACGTTCTGCAAAACGTTCATTATTGGGATTCAGACTTATGTTTAAAATAAAAACATGACATATGAAGAAAAGAAACGTTTTAGCTCTACTTTAGACTTGAACTACATTCCTGAATAAAGTCTAGTTGTTGCTCCGTCTCTCCATCAGTTTCTGGTTCCAGGCTGAGAAACGTTAAAGGCTTCAGGTTTAAACGGTAATAAAATAAACGGAGTGTGTTCAGGAAGAGATGAGGCGTGTGCAGATTTCCTGCCTGGAAGAATAAAGTAAAAATAAAACAATAAGAGGAAGAAAAACCGAACAGAGGGAACTTTAAAACAGGAAACAGATTCTAAATGCTGCAGCGTCTGACGCTGAGTCGCATGCGGCTGCTGCTGCAGCAACGCAGGCGGCTGCTGCTGCAGCAACGCAGGCGGCTGCTGCTGCAGCAACACATGCAGCGCTTCCTGCCAGCTGAGCCCAGAACCAGAGGAACCGGGCCCAGCAGAACCTTTAATAAAGCTCTGATTAAAATCAGAGCAGATTACTGGTTTACTGCTGGAAACCAGCAACAACCATCTGCCTCACAGATCAGCCAGAACCGGGAAGCCGGGTCCATCAGGCTGCCATGACGACCCGGCTTAGCAGAACCCACCAGAAACTTTTTATGCTAACAGACATTCATCCAAATCAGGACAAACGATTATTTTAGTAAATGATTATTCTGACAGTTCATCAGATAAACAAACTGCCACATTCTGCAGAGTTTTCACTTATGCAAAATTATAAATACATTATAAGATTCAAATAAACAATTTAATACATTTTTTAATAAGGAAAAAACATTTTATTACCTAAAATGCAAACATGGCTCTCCTCTAGTGAACGTTTGGTCATTTGTAGCAAAGGATGAATCTGCAGCTAAAACAGGTGAAAAACTCAAACATGTCTGAACATCAGAACAGTGTAGAGATTATTTATGGATTTATTAATTAGTAATTGGCTCACATAAGATGCTTAATAGATTATTTTGTTCCAGAACCTGAACCAGAGGAGTTCTGGTTGCAGCAGATTAACAGATAAAGAATGATTTTCATCTTAAATGTTTTTATTTTTACAGCTCTGATGTTCTTCCAGTTAATGACTGTTTCTAGAGTCGTTTTACTCCAGTTAATGATTAATCAGTTACTAAATTAGCTGACGATTATTTCAATAATCAATTCATCACGATTAATCATTTAATCCCTAATTCAAATATTACCATAAATCCATACAATGATCAGATTTGTTCAGTGAAATCTATGGATCTTTTTCCATAGTGACGCAAACTAAAGACAGAGGATTTCTGATCTGATCGCTGCAGACGGAGCATCAAACAGAAACTAAACCTTTAATTATTTTAATAATCAGACCACACTGGGTTCAGAGACGAGGTTATCAGAGGTCACAGGTCACCTGGTTGTTTGGTCGTCATGGTGTGGTGCTGAACAGCTGTACTGTCCATGTGAGCTGCGTTCAGACACACAGGTTGCTGTTTCCGTGCAGCGGTTCACGGCTCAGCTGCGTCTGGCGCCACAAGGCCGAGCTTTGTGTCGCCGTCTCTGCAGTTCAGTCACGTCTCTCCCTCCATCAGCCGTCCGGCTCCCGCTTTATGAACCAGCAACAAAGAAATAAAAACTCCATCATCACAGGAGTTGGTCTGTTTTCTGTAATGGAGCCAAGAAACAAATCACTGGTTTATTTAATGAAATGAGTTTCAGACCTTCAGCAAATGGCGGCAGGTCGATGTTTGTTCAGGTCTGATCCGGTTTCATGTCCAGATTCTGGAGTCAGCTGAGTCATTTTACACTCCGGTCCAGTAGGAGGCGCTGCTGTTCTGGTATCAGCCATGTTGTGATTGAGCAGTTTGTGCTGCTGAGGTTCCTTTATATAGATTAAAGCAAATGTGACAAAGAGTTTAACTCCTTTAAATCGATCGTTTGTTTAGACTAGTGGTCAGTTATCAACAAAATGAGGAACATTTTCAAGTCAAAAATATTTTCTGCTGCTAAATATGAGAATAAAGAGAAGTATGAGCTCAACAACAGATATTTATTGTTTTTAATCTGTTCTTAGTAATGTTCTACTTATAGAGCAGATGAAGATGGGGAGGGGGTCCTGCACTGGGGTCTGTGATGGAACCTGACTTAGATCTATACCTAACAGATCTAGATCTGTAGATCTGCAGGCCGGAAGTTGAGCTGCTGTGAGTCTGAGTCTAATCGCTGGAAGATGATTTAACTCGCCTCGGAGTGGCATTCTTTAGAAATGCTGACATTAGCATTAGCTGCTACATGTTCAGCACTGAGATGCTATTTTAGGCTCGAATAGCTTTGCTTATAGGCTAACTGTTTTTAGCACAACTTGAACCCAACAACAGCCTTTTCCAGCGTCCAATCAGATCGTTTAAAAACAGAAACTAACCCCCAGTGGCCCAGAGAAACGATTTCGTCGTTCATGCGCTAACTGCTGTTAGCAGATGTCGCTTGTGCGTCAGATTTACGGGCGTACTAGAAACACGCAAACACAGAGGTTCTGCTCAGGACTTCTTTATATAACAATAAAAATTTTAACGTGTTAAAGTCTATACAATTAAATAATCAAAACTTGTGTTGAAGTCACAGCCGTAGTTTAGAAATGTGTGGAGGAATGAATTAAATCTCCACACATTTAACTCATTAAATGTGGAGATTTAATTCACATTAAATCTCCACAGGTTAGCTAGCTCCACCAGCTAACCTGGTTCAGGTTAGCTGGACCAGGTTAGTTCAGGTCCAGCTAACCTGAACTGCTTTCAGTTTATTTCCAAAGCGCTAGCTTACTTTACAAAAATAACTGATTCTGGTTATTAATCACAGCACCAATATCAGTTCATTATTAAGTTTTGTAACCTGTTCATGAACTCACCGTAAAGGTTCAGAAAGTGTTTTTCAACAACATAAACATCATATTTATAATAGATCAACTGTAAGCTGAGAAGGTTCTGCTGCTGGCCGTTTACTGATCACATGTTTCTGATCATATTGATGATTAGAGCAGAACCACAGGATCGTTTCCTCCATCGCCGGCTGAACCTGAAACTTCAAACCAGCCGAGTTCAGAAACCAACCAACAGATTTTCCTGCCTGGATAACAGAAAATGCCTTGAAGACGAGTTTCCACCTTCAGCTGATGTGTTTGTGTGATGATATGATCCTCCGCCATGAATTTATTTAACACAGAGCCAACAACATTCGGCCTTGTGCGATAAAGATGAGGAATATTTCCATCGGCAGAAAGCAGCAGACAGACATAAAACCAGACCGGAGGCTGATGAGATGCAGCCCAAAATGAGCTAAAAGCTCTAGAGAGGTAAACGCAAAACCAGCCGGCGGAGAAGATGATGCAAGAGAGACGCCGCAAATGAGGGATGAAAACTGATAAAGTGGAGCAGCAGGTGGAAGGAGGTAAAAGCCTGTGTGTGAAAATGACAATCACTGAAACGGAGATAAACAGAAAGCAGGAGGAGGGAAGGAGTCGCAGTGACTCCTGATAAACTGGCTTTGGAAATTCATTCAAAATGAAGAAAAACCACTGAGGAAGATGAAAGGATGGGAGAGGAGAAGCTTAAGGGGAGCTGGAGCACAGACAGCTGGCGCTTCGCCTCCAAGGCCATTTAATCAACCTGGAGGACAGGGGGCGGGGCTAATGAGAGCTGGGGATGGATGGAGGGATGGATGGATGGAGGGATGGATGGAGGGATGGATGTAAAGACAGACCAGCTTCAACCTAGACTTGTTTTCTCCAGATAAATCCTTCATTGATCTTTTTAGCATCAATAATTCATACTGGTGCTAATGGGAGACGTCCAGATTTAAATGGTTTCCAGCTGCAGCTCACTGGTTGCCTTTCAAGTCAAAGGTTGTCGGTTCAATTCCAGCTTCCTTCTCTGACATGTTTTATATAAAATCTGATTTTTTTTTTCAGATTTCCATCAGGTTATAAAATTATCCAATCATCAGAAACAAACCTGGAGTGTTGCTTTGATTGAGAAAACTGTCATCTCCATGGCAACCATTCAGCTGTGCAAAACGCCTGAGTGGACCTGGCTCCGCTCCTCCCCCACTCAGCTCCTTCAGACTAGCCAGCAGCAGTTAGCAAACAGCTGCTAAGCTCATTTTAGGAGCAACTTCTGCAGTAAAAACGTTAAAGGGTTAACATGTTGGGATGACTTCCTGGAGGCGGAGCTTCAGAAAGAGCAGCACTTTTTAAAGAGACAGAGGCCCAATTTCAAGGTGTTGCATCAGGAAGTAAAGTAAGTGTTAAGTCATATTTGATATATAGCATTTTTATAACATGTAGGTAACATTATTATTTGACTATAGAGCTACAAAATGTCTCTATGTGCCTGGAAAACGCTTAATACTGCCCTTTGACCCCAAGCTGCCTCCTGCCTGCATGACGGTTGGTTCTCACCATCAGCGAGTCTTCAGGGGAAAAACTGGAACTTTTAGTTCATAGTTAACAGAAGTCATCCTTCCATCATCTTCCAGTTTCCAGAGGATCATGGAGGCCAGCCGGTTCTGATGGGACACCGGTCATCTGTCGCCTTGGCAACGTTCCTTCAGAGGAACCCATTCAAATTCAATAATCTGATTTGATCTTCATCAACACCCCAGCAGACTCAAGTCATCTGCAAGAGCTGACGGTGTCTAAGGGGTTCCAAAGTGCGGCCTGGGGGCCATTTGTGGCCCCTGAACTGATTTTGTGTGGTCATAAGAAGGAAAACATCCCTTCAGTTCACAGCCTGTAAAGGTCAAAGCTTAAACTGGAATCGAACCCTGAACTTTATGGTTCCGGTCAGCTTCAGTTGAACTCTGAGGCTTCAGCTGATTTGATGTGAAGCTTCTGCATCTTTAAAACTTTAAACTCAGCAGCTTGATGCCGACTTCCAGCTGCTTCAGCACCAAACCATCAGCTCCGATCAGACAGCTCAACCTGCACAACTGATCCATTAAATGAACTTTTCTCCTCCCTGCTGCTTTCTAGTGTTTGGAGTCCAGCTTTAAGTTGGACACTGAGGATGAAGAAGTGATCAGAAGAAGAAGAGTGAATGGAAGGAAGAGCATTAGAGGCGGCTGTAAAGAGCTGACCGACAGTCTGACCGCAGGATGCACTTCCTGGAACGGATCGATACGAGCTGACCGAGCCCTGCTGGAACCACTCCAGAGCCTCAGAGGGGGTGTGTGTGTGTGTGTGTGTGTGTGTGTGTGATGTCATAATGAAGCAGTAGAGATGGCGGTGTCTCCTCGCTGCTCCTTGTTTCTCTGTTCAGGTTCAGATTCTTTCCTCTCAGGTTCAGGTCTATTAAAGCAGATTTATCTGCTGATCATCGTCTCTCTGGCAGCCAATCAGAGCGCTGCATCGGGTTTTTCTTCTTCTTCTCCATCAGACCTGCTCCCAGTGTCTGGCTGCGTCTTTGACTCTTCCTAAACTTCTATTATTAGAACAAGATGTTGTGAAGCTGCTTCTGTTCTCTTGGCTTCGTTCATTCAGAAATAATTACAGCGAAGGAAGAAAGAGGAGCAGTTATTATGAGGCGCCGTTTGTTAAGTTACGCATTCAAAAATGAACAGCAGCAATAATTTGGGTTATTAAAACTCAGAAGAGGAAAAAAATGGAAGCTCATTTTTTAAAGTCATATTTTCACCGTGTTCATTTATAATGTTACAGTTTCAAACTGAAAATTTAAAAGCAAAATGTACTACATATAGCGCAAAGCTAGCTAAATATTTTGTTAGCATGCTAAATATGTAGCTTTTTAGCTACATATTTAGTGAGAAATTGTTAAATCATATTTTTGGTGGAAATATGATTTTAATTCAACCGAAATAACCAAAATTATTGCTGTTAATTTTTGATTGTATAACTTTAAAACCGACGGCTCATAGTTCTTCCTTAAATAAATGAAATGAAATCCAGTTTAAATGACATCATTTCATCTCCTCCGTCACTACAGCAGCAGCCATAATGACATGTGGAGCATTTAGGTCTAAAAGGTTTTTCTTTCTGCTCAGATCTGAATTTACAGGCGGAGTTTAAAACTCGTCTGTTTCCAGCTGAACGGTGAATCCGGATCCCGGCCGCTGAAAGGTGACTGTATGAATAGTTCAGAACTTTGGGCCGTTTGGGCCTCCAAAGGGAAACTTAGTCCTACAAACAGGAAGTGGTTCTGAGCTCATGGAGGAATCCCTGAACATTCGGACCTGGCAGCTACGCCTCATTCTGAGGAGCTGTTGTTATGTGGGGCTCACTCCTCTTCCTCCCAGATCCTCCTCTTCCTCCTCATGCTTCCATCTGAGTCACTGAAATATTTAAGAAGGCTTGAGCTATTTTGGGAATGTCTGTCGTTCAGCCTGCAGCCTGGAATCACAACAGCACCGACTCCGGACCTCAGGATCCGGTGCTGGCAGGATCCCATCATCTGAACGTCCAGAACCTGGAAACGGTTTGGATCGATACGGATTCAGCTTCAGCGCAAGATTTAAAATGAACTCAAGCCAGGTCCAATGAAATATGTAGCATCTATTTTAAAGAGGTTTTATTTTTATTGCAGGATTTTAATCTCTACATTTTAGTACAACTACATAAAGCAGGGAAAATAAGTATTGAACATGCCAACATTTTCTGCTATTAAGATCAAATTAAAAGCAGATTAACGACCCAAGAAATCCAAACGAAATAACCCATAAAAGTCAGCAGGAGATGAAACAAAAGCCCTGCATGAAAATACATCGCCTGATCCCAGTAAAAACCAGCAGAACCCAGTTAAAACCAGTAAAAACCAGCAGAACCCAGTTAAAACCAGTAAAAACCAGCAGAACCCAGTAAAAACCAGCAGAACCCAGTTAAAACCAGTAAAAACCACATAAAATCAGTGACTCCTTTGTTCAGCTGCAGAACTATGACACAGTGAGATTCTTAATAATTTATTGTGTGAACAAACTTATTCGTGTGATTTTAATTGTATTTCTTATTTAATGGAAAAACACAACTGTGAAAAGATGCTAGAACTTTGATAAATGTTTTTATTTCTCCTTTAGCGCATTTATCCTTTTTCAGAAAAGCCAATAAAAACTTTTGTTTTTCCAGGTTTGAGGAAGTTATTCTGTATTTTTTCACTTCCACCAACTTTTCCTAAAACGACACTTCAAAAATACACTTAAAAAACCTTGATGGAAACAGTTACTGTGAAGATTTCTTACTTTATTTTTACCAACTATACGTAGTTTAAAGCTTTAATAAACCCGGCTGATTCCACTACATAATTTATCATCTGATTTCTTTAGATTTGTTTGTTGAAGTTGATTTTCTGTGTTGTTTAAAGTCTGACTCTCATATCAAGAGTTACATTAAAAATATTTCATTATTGTCTCCTTACTGTAGCTGCTCTCTTTGTTTCTGTATTTTAATCTGAATTTTACTGTTTAGATGTGAAATCTGAGCAGGAACATCTGAACCATCAGACACGATTCAGAAATAACTTCAGAGAAAAGAACGAAGCAGCAAATCTGCATGAACATGTCTTTGTGTTTTCTGAAGCTCTGATGCTGGAGGTGAAGACCAGATCTGAGGCTCTGCTCTGAATCCAGTTCATGATTTTATTTACCAGTTCAATAAATTATGTCATAACTGTCTTTATGAAGCCGCAGTAACAGAAGATTAAATGCAGACGTTAATGAAGGAGAGGAAGTTGCAGCATCACGATGCAGTTCATCATGTTAGAGAAGACATGTTTTTATTTGCATATTAATGTTTATGAAGAGAGAAATGTTCTGATTCTGTCTCAGCGAGTCGAAGAGGTTCGTTTAATAATCTGGTTAAAATCGTTTTCATCTGTTTGAGTCGAGACATTAAGAGTCAGCAGAAACGTGAAAAACGTTTTGTTAAAATAAAAAACTGAGAAACAGAAAACATCAACAGATTCTGTAGAAATTGATCATTTTTGAGGTTTTAATATTTGGTGTTTTTTGCTCCATTTCAACCGTTTTTCTAATCAAGCTTCTGCACAGCTCTTCTCCAAACCTGATTTCAGACACGTTTGGACTTTGACTAGGCCATTGCAGCGCTGGATGTTTATCCCAGCGCTGCTGTGTTTGGTACCATGGTTCTGCTCATGACCCAGTTTGGATCCGGGTCCATAGCAGACGTAGCTTGTGTGTCAGATTTATGAAGGCCGCCGCCGCGGGCCGGAGCCGGGCCGCCGCCGCGGGCCGGAGCCGGGCCCGGCTCCACATGAACACATCAGAGTTCATGTGTTTGTCGTGTTTGAGCCACAGAACGACGGCCGTCTCAGATATTTTCCCTCCTGGCTGAATTTATCTCTGTACATTTAGGATTCAGAGTGATGAAAGTGTAAAAAGACGTGATGTAACTCCTCGGGTTCGCTCTGCTTCGTCTGTTTGCTCATTTGGGACAAACTTATTGACTCGACAGCATGGATTTTTCATCCTTCGGGCCCTCAAGGTCGATGTGTTTTGCTTGAAAAGCGGCGCTCTGCTGCTCGTGTCTTTGTTTAATATAAATCCGGTGTTGTGCAGAGTCATCGACTGTCAGCCTCAGTTTGTCCTGCAGCCTGCAGAGACAGAAACAAGAAGACAAACCGAGGCGACTTTCTGACACTTTGGGTCCTCAGTCAGCAGAATCTGTCTGTTTCTTCCTCTGTGTTTCTCCTCAGGGTGAAACGTTTCCTCCAAGCTTCACTTAATCCCACATATTCTCCGCTCGTCTCCTGGTTGTTTCTGCAGAAATCCACTGATTCACCCAGGAAAATACTGTAAAAGCTGTCGAGCAGGAGATGTTCGCAGTAATTCGTCCCTCAGTTGAATTCAGTCTAAACTTGTGCAGCAATATTGCATAACTCTGCAGATTAATGGAGCGCGGCTGAAAGCAGCAGAGGAATGAAATAAACAGAGTTGGTGTCGCTCTCAGCTGCTCGGCTCATGGTCCAGATTAAAGAGCAACGATTCCCTCACAGACAGCAGAACAATATTAATATTTGCTCATATAATACATTTTGTTTCCTCTGCTGCTGTTTGCACATCCAACGGTTCCACGCAGCATCGCTAAGACGGAAATGTTTGCTATGATTTTCTGATTGTTTATATGAAAACCAACAATTCTTATAGCTGAGGTAATATGTTGATCATGATTTGATAATCTATATATTCCATGTTAGTGCTGTACAGCTAAAATAACATAAAAAAAGCTTTAATGACTATTAAGACAAAAACGTAATAAAATGCCTGAGTGCCAAAAAACCAAAGTATAGAAATGAGATTATAAAATGTCTGCAGCTGATTAACAAACGATGACTACAAAGACCTGATCTGCTCTGAGCCGTAATCTGGACCTGGGATCAGATAATCTGGACCTGGGATCAGATAATCTGGACCTGGGATCAGATAATCTGGACCTGGGATCAGAAAGTGTTCTTTCACTCGGAGTTGAAAGAACAGAATTAGACTGAATAGATCTGGATTTTTTATTATTCAGAACATTGTCACCGATCTAGAATTATTTTCAATATCTGCACCGATACAGATATTGATAAGGGATCGGTGCGTCTCCAGGTGTTTTGTAGATGCTGTAGCCATAGCGACGGACTGACACCTGGATGAGGACGATTATAACACGCCGCCTACGTTCTCACTGCAGGCGAATGCGAAGGTCGGTGCCACTTCCAGGTCTGGATCGGATCGGATTGGAGTCAAAGTGTCGCCTCTGTTCAGCTGGAGAAAGTTTTGGCAGCTCCACAGATTGATTTATTCTCAGCATCTGTTCAGTGACCTGGTGACATCATCGTAATGTGGGGCTGAGTGTCATCTGCGTAGTCATGGCAACTGATTTCTTGTCATAACCTGAACATGCAGATATGAAACAGGAGGGTTCCCAGGACTGAGCCTTGGAGAACTTGGGATATGTTTGTGCTCTTTTCTGTCTGTATGGATTATTATTATTGTCTATTTGCTGCTTACAGTAATCAGATGAAATTACATTTTTAATGCATCATTTATGGCTGCAGATATTGATGATTTCTCCATTAAACATCTGTGTAATGGAGTCATGAGCTGCATGATGTTCGTGGCTGTTAGTGTAGCATTGTGTGTGTGTGTGTGTGTGTGTGTGATCTGAGAGCTCCTTCCTGTTAAAAGCTATCGATCCAGCCGTCCCTCCCGTCCGTCTCTCTCCTCGTCTTCCTCCGTGTCTCTCGCCCCTGGGGGGGTCGTTACCGTTGGAGACAGAAGGATGGAGGCATCGTATGACCCGGCGGCATGGGGGGGATCATTGGAGACGTGTTGGTCGGGGTCGGGTTACGCAGGATAAAACCCAGATTGGAGAGCAGAGGTGCATGATGGGAAGTGACAGGAGGACGCTGCTGCTGATGGGAGTAATTTAACACTTCAGCTCGATTGAGGATGAGGAGCTGGAGCCGTCCTTCAGCCCGGCTCTTCGCCTCGCAGCTCCATTACGGGACGTGTTTAATATCTGGGTCCTTATCTTTAATCTCCAGTTTAACCTTTGACCCTCAGCTCTCCTCCCTTCCTGCAGAAGCTGCAGTTTATCTTTGGTTGTTTTTCTGACTCATTGTCAAAGTGTTTTACTCACAGTTCAGGTTTATTAAAATAAAAATGCAGCTGCGTTCATGTCGTCATGTGATCAACAGAAGAAAAACTCATCAAATTTTCTGCTTCCTCAAGAACTTCAAGCTTTTCTTTCACAAGTCAACCTGAACAAAAATGACTTTAAAATCTCTGGAAATAGATAATAGAAATATTTATTAATGATACATGATATATATCATCAATGTATCGATATTGATTGACGTTAGTCATTTTTTAACGGTATCAGTTTGAGTAAAGCTGGGTCCATTTGAACAGTCCAGGCTTAGTCCCATCTTGTTGTTTCTGGTTTGGTCATGTGACTGAGTGATGCAGCAAAGGATTATGGGATGTTTCACTGCAGAGGAGAAGCAAAAATTACTCAAAAATCGGAAATTATATTTAATGCAATAAGAAAAATAAAAAGCAGAAGTCTCAAAAATACTTTAAGAAACGTAACAAACATAATATTTTATCAAAAGTCATCATCAGAATCATTAAGTATAATCAAATATATCGATCAATATTTTGGTTATTGTGAACCAAAAGCAGCTCTGACCAGCTGGGTCTTCAGCTGAAATTTAAAGGAACTCAGTGTTTTGGTTTGTGCTGCATAGAAGCTGAGTGCTGCTTCTCTGTGTTTGGTTCTGGTTGTGTATGCAGAGCAGAACCAGAACCAGAACCATGTCTGGTTGTTTAATCCGTTCAGTGATTTCTAAACTACCAGCAGTAGTTTACAGTCTGTCAGTGAAGGACTTCAGGGGCTGTGCTCTACCTTCCTAGTTTTAGTCAGAACACCAGCAGCAGCTTCTGGATCGGCTGCAGGTTACTGAGTAATTAACGAGGAGAATCGGAACAGAACCAAGACAGACACCAAACTGGGTCCAGTCTGCTGACAGTGTTCTGACCCGGTCTGAGGCGCCCTGCAGCCAGATGGAAACTGAGCAGAACCAGAACCGCTACACCAAATAGAACCAGAACCGCTACACCGACCTGAACAGAACCAGAACCGCTATACAAAATAGAACCAGAACCGCTACACTGACCTGAACAGAACCAGAACCGCTATACAAAATAGAACCAGAACCGCTACACCGACCTGAACAGAATCAGAACCACTACATCGACCTGAACAGAACCAGAACCGCTACACCAAACAGAATCAGGACCGCTACACCGACCTGAACAGAATCAGAACCGCTACATCGACCTGAGCAGAATCAGAACCGCTACACCAAACAGAACCAGAACCGCTACACCGACCTGAACAGAACCAGAACCGCTACACCGACCTGAACAGAACCAGAACCACTACACCAAACAGAATCAGGACCGCTACACCGACCTGAGCAGAATCAGAACCACTACACCGACCTGAACAGAACCAGAACCGCTACACCATCCTGAGCAGAACCGGAACGGTTCCACTGAGCTTTGGACTCAATGTGGAAAGTTAAACTCATCATTTCTGTTTTTATTTGCTGATCTTCGTCTCCATCCTCCAGGAGTTGAATCTGATTCCCTCTCAGGTTCTTCGGAGTGTTTTCTGCTCTGCAGATTATATAATAACTGCAGTTTAATGTGGTTGTTTCTGATAAGTGTGGAGCGGTGGAGTGGCTCCTGACTGAAGCGGTGAAGCTCTGATTGAACGCTGACCTTCCTCAGATGTTCTGCTTTCTTCGGATCCAGATTCCCGGTCAGAGCCGCAGCCCGACTGAAGGACCTGCTTAAGGGCTCATTTAGCTGGATCTCTGCACCCAGCTATTACCCTGTCATCCACACCTCGCTGCAGTCTGACTGATAAGCTGTGAAATGTCACTTTGTCTCCCTGTGTGTGTGCTCACTCTGCTGCAGCGCTTCTGTTTGTTAGTTTTAAATTTTAATCCGTGCCGCGGGGGACGGTGAGTCCAAATCCTCCTTCCCATCGCTCAGCAGAGCAGGAGATAAAACGGAAACGTGAGTGGAGACGAGTTCTCCAGCATCCAGCAGCTGATGCTTACCTGCAGGTCCTGGAGGTTCTGGAAGTCCTGGAGGTTCTGGAGCTCAGAGTCTGAACCAGGCTAACAAACAAATCACTGATGTTTGAAAAAAACCCGATTAACTTCATATCACTTTCACTGTTATTTCAGCGAAACAGATCAATTAATTTCAAACGTGTTGGTTGATGCATCTGCCTCTCATACTAAAGTTGCTATTAGAACTTTAGTATGATACCATCTAGTGGTTGGAGTGTGAACTGCACGTTGTTCATGGAAGCGCGACACAGCAATGGGTTGACAGCATTGAATTTAGCTGATAAACTCCACAAATAATCTTAATCCCTCATTAGGTTCGGCAATAAAAATATATATTTTGGCTTTCTAATGTCTTCTAGATATAACATATTAAAATAACATGTGACCAAAATTCTGAAAGCAATTTCTAACTTGGGGGTTTGAAGCTTTTCAGCGACACTCAGCAGCATAAAAGAGTAATAGCATTAAGAATATAAAATGAAGATATTATTGTAGAAATAGTAAATTATATGCGTGTATTTTGATTATATAAATTTGAATTGAAATAATTTAGATTATGAGAAACAATCTATAAATGTTGAATAATTTTTTTTTCACAATTATTACCTTTTTTTTTTTTATCATGAAACAGATGTTAGAAGCGTCTGATGAAGTTCAGTAAGAGGATTTTTCAGTATTTATGTTTTCATATTGGAAACACTGCAGGATGAACACCAATTATGATTAAAAAATATATGTTGAAATTTAATTTATAACTGATTTCATATCCCAAAGATAGCAGCTGGGAGCTCATGGGACTCTGCAATGAAAGAACTTTACTGCATGTAGCTACATTAATAGTTAATTAATAGTTACTTGTTCATTTTTAATTAATAATAATGAACAAGTAAGAACTGATCAAAAACATACATGTTGACTCATTTTCACAGTTTTGTTTGAGCAAAAACAGCATCAATAAAATAATCAGGATTTAAGACTGAACAGTCGGTTTCATTCTTTAAGTATCTGGATTATCTAATTAGTATCACAGCTAAAGAATGCAGGGTTCTTTTTTTTAAATTACAATCTCTACAAGTAATATACTTTTTAAAATTAGATATAAATTCAGGCATTGATGAGTTTATAGAACTGTATCTTCACTTTGTAGAGTTTTCATCATGAAAAACCAGGATTTACTGGAACAGTTCCTGCTTAATGGGAGGAGATTAAAGTTTCCTTAAAGTTTCTTCTGCCAGATAAATGGGAGAAGATCAAACCTGCTGAGCTTATTCTGACACCTGAGCTCCATGTTGGAGAAAATTCCTGCACAGCGTGGAGAAAACGAAGCTTCAGAAAGAAGCTTGGAGCTTTATTTTATTCCACAAGGGAAAAGAAAAAGGATTTGATCTGAGATCAAAACGAGATGAGAGTATGAAAAGAGTCGCTGCCATGTTTGTGGACTAAATTCAGGCCGTCATGTGCTGCCAGAAATAGAAAAGAAGAACCAGAGGCGGGTCGAGCTGGAGCAGAAAGATTCCCAGCATGGCAGAAAAAAATCTCCAAATGAGGAAGAAATGAAGTCTAAACCTGTTTGACGTTCCTGCTTCTCTTTAAATATATAAACTGTTTCCGGTGGAGACGTTGAGATGAAATGACGATGAATGGCCTGGATTTATTTACTGGGATCTTCTCAGAGGAGAAGACTGAAGTAGCGCTGGGCCATTTTAGCAATTTTAGCAAATTTTTGGTTTTTGAAAATTTAATTTCTGAAAAATCTGGATTTTTCTTTCTTCTTTTCCTTTTTAACCAATGCGCTCCTCAGTTTCCATAGTTCAGTGTATCAGCACACCAACGGCGGCCATCTTGTTTGACAAGCTTTTTTTTTTTTTTTTTTTACAGCTTTTATTATTTGGACTTTGAATTCAGGTTAACCCTACGACAGAATATTACAGTCAGGCAACAAATTTGTAATTTTTTAATTATTACAAAAAATGTATAATATTTCCAGGATAGTGTTCTGATGTTAGGAGACTAAAGTAGTAATTTTATGATAACTACAAATACTTAATCTTTTTAACACATCAGCCTCAAACTAAGTGTAATGGGAGACGACTGAGTCTATTTTGAAAAAAGAATCGCAGGAACTGAGCTGCTCAAATTGGATCCCGATATCTCTGAAGACGACTTTTTCTCATAATTTTAATTCTGCTTAAATTGAATCAATATTCTGCTCATATTATGACTTTATTCTCGTAATTAAATGAAAACTCTCATAGCCTGACCCTGATACTCTACTCACTGCAGGGATGATTGAAATTATTTACTCATTTGTCATTTCCTATTTAGAAACAAGAAAAAAACAAGAAAAACAACAATTAAAATCATAAATCGGATCTGGTATGAAACAATTAAATTTGATTTTTAAGCCGTATCGCCCAGCTGCAGGCTGAAAGGCAAATATCTAACTGCTGTCCATCACCAGTTTGCATCCAGGTTCTCGTTCTTTCAGATCCATGTCTTCTGGATTCGGTCCAGAGTCCAGAACCATCTGATTCATTTAGTCTCAGCTGTTGACGCGTCTCGGTGTGTTCGCTGCCTTTTGTCTCCATCCTATCAGAAATCTTCTCTCCCTTTAGTCTCTTTAGCTCCTGCAGCTCTTCTCCGCTTCGCTCCAACAGTCTCCGGTGGTTTCAGGAAAGTTTTCCCTCCTGCTGGTTTTAACAAAGCTGATGAGATTCATGGAGTCATTAAAGACCAGAGCGGCTCAGCAGGAAGTGGCCGCCATTAATCACAGTCGCTAACTTCTTCCACTGTATTCAGAGCCGCGGCGTCGGGAAGGAGATTGGGAATTAGATTTAATGTTGATGAAACGACACTCCTCGCTGCGTTATGATTTTATGATGTGAACTCGCAGCTGCTGTCTCTGCTGTAACTAATCCTTTAACTGAGGAGAGAAAACATTTAAGGAAGTTTGATCTGATTTTGCTTGATGAACGAAAAGAAAAGGATGAGTTATCGCTCTGAGAAGAACCGATCTGCTGGATCCCAGAACGACGTCGATGAATGATCCGTTATGAGCCTGACAGACACCACTGGATAATTGGGGACGTTGTTGTGACAGCGGGATAACGAACTGCTGTCTGCACGTCGGATCGGCAGATCCAGACCGCCAGCTCAATCAGCCGCATTAAAAACTAAATTCACCTGCCATAGAAACTCCAGCATTTATATGATTCCTCTTAGAGAGGCAATACATAGCATTAATTTATGATTATCGAAATAACACTGAATGCAACATCAATGCAAAGAGCTGCAGTAAACCTGGCTAATCATCACTCAGATTTGGTAAAGTTTGATTTAAACGCAACAGAAAATACTGGAGGGAGGCGTTCAGATGTTCTGGTGACCTTGTTCACGCAGCCAGACATCTGATAAACCGAACAGACTTTTATATGATCTTTCATCCACATATAAACTCTGCTTAATAAAACTAAAAATGATTGATAATAAAACCTCCAGCCAAAGTGAATATTTGCAAATTCTCCTTTGCATTTGTGTGGAAATATGTCATGTTAGACAGTCTGCAATAAATAATGCTCCGCTGATGTCACATATGTGACCATAGTTTGGTCATGCAGTGGAGGAAAGATGGCAGCTATCAGAGAGCTGCTGATTTCTACATTGGTTCATAAGTTTTGTCTGTTTTTATTGGAGCTCAGCTGTTTTCCAATCAAGGCTTCAGCCTCCTCATTCGTCCACATGCTGGTTTTACAGGGATCCACCATTAGTTATAACAAGACTTTATTTTAGAAATATTTATTTAAATGTCAAATCCAAACGGTTGTTTGTTTTTATAAATGTTAATGAAATATTGTCACATGGTAGTCGCCATGTTGTTTACGCTGCAATGCATTCTGGGTGCTAGGACGAGGAGGAGCAAACAGGAAGAGGAGCTGCTGCTGCCTTCAGCTTCATGAATGAAACAATGAATGACACCGACCTCTGGTCGGACTGCGTGGTCCAGTAAGTGGTTCTGTGGCTCTGTGTCCGGTCCGGTAACAGCTGGTTAGGGTCCGGTGTCGGTCCCTGGTAGCTAATGCTACCGGCGGCAGTAGCATTAGCTCCGTTAGCATTAGCTCCGTTAGCATCTAAAAGAGCTTCCAGCGCTTCCTGCTAATGTTTTTTCCGGTTTCTGTCACTCAATATCCGGTTTAGGCCCTTTGTGGATAAAAACTGTGGGCACATAATTTGGTTTAAACTCGTTAAGGTAAGAATATCCCAGAAGATCCAATCAGGAATTTTCTACAAGTAACTTGGAACCACGTTCCGGACAAAGTCGGTTGGGGGCGCTCCATTCAGTAACTTTATTTTCCTACTACTCTCCTGTTCTGCAGTCGAACCCAAAACTCTGCAGATGAATTTAAACTAAAATACCTGTATTTTCAATGTGTTTTAGAGAAAAAGCTTTGGTTAATGGCTGCTTTTTTTCTTTAGTTTTCTTTTACTTTTGCTTCAACTTGTTCTATTAATTCCTCAGATTGCAGTTGGCTGTTTGTCTCAGTGGGAATAAAAATAGTTGGTGCTAAAGATAAAAAAACCAAATGATAAATTTAAAATAGTCTGAATTGTAGTTCTGGACGTCACTGCATGATGAACGGAGGAAACGTTCATTAAAACATGAGTCACTGATTTCTTCAGAGGCCGTAATGATCCTCCATCAGAACCGGTCAGCTTCATCTGGACCTTCATCCCGTCTGTTTCTGTTTCTACATTTATGTAGCAAAGAATCAGGCTTTAATTAAAATAGGTTGATTCATTATTCATACATTTATCTTTCTTCTAATCTTTTCTCAGCTTCTGAATATATTCATGTTTTTATTATCTTGACCTAAAAGCTTCTGCTTCTTATGGAATATTTGATAATCCTGGATTGTTTGGGATTTTTCAGATGCCTAAATATGTCTGAACTTCCTCTTTTAATTATTGGAGTTATCCCACTTTTTTCTCCTCCCTGAAAAGTTACTTTAGTCTTATTTGATGTACTAAGACATCAGCAATAGAAACTGGATACTTGGTAAGACTCGATGTGTTTTTGCAGACATGTATTTCTATGTTTGGTTCCAGGTTTGCAGAGTGTCAGATTCACATTATTGTTGTTTCAGAATAAAAGTCTCTGCTGGTTGTTATAACAGATTAACAGCCAGCGACTGTGTGGGTGTGTGTGTGTGTGTGTGTGTGTGGGTCAGGGTCGTGACTCTTTGTGTGTTTCTGATCAGAGACAGACAGACAGGACGCCTTGTGTTCCCCTCAGACCTCATTATAGCTCTGATAACACACACACACATTGACATCTGGAAAAGGTCAGAGGACGTGTGTGTGTGTGTGTGCGTGCCCACCTCCCACCTCTCAGCCTGTTTACCGGCTACAACAACACGAGCCGACTCACCAAACCCTCTAAGGAACGCAGCGGGCGATCCGGAGATTCCAGCTGTCTCTACTGGGTCCGCCTCTGTGTCCCTCTGTCTGTCCCTCTGTCTGTCCGTCTGTCCCTGTCTGTCTCTGTGTCCCTCTGTCTGTCCTTCTGTCTGTCCCTCCGTCTGTCCCTGTCTGTCTCTGTGTCCCTCTGTCTGTCTCTGTGTCCCTCTGTCTGTCCCTCCGTCTGTCCCTGTCTGTCTCTGTGTCCAGCAGCTGAAGAACAACAGACTCTGACTGGAAACATCTCAGATGTTCTCTGGGTGCTCTTCAGCTGAACTGGGAACCAGTTTGGTTAGTGGGAGCAGTGGAGTTTAGCAGTGAGAGGAACTGGAAACTTAATGACTGAGTGTAAATCAGTGCTACTGCTTTCTGTCTGTTTTTGTCCCGGTCCGATAATCTGCTGGATTCACTGTGGATTCCAGAAATTTTACACTTTTTGAACTTTGTCACCTAAAGAAACACAAAATTCAATGAATTTTATTGAGTTTAATGTGAGGAAGGTGTTAATTGGGACCTGATTAAAATTTTTAATGAAGTTAATTTCACAGCCTGTAACTACTCTAAAATTATAGATAAAAAAATTGTTTTTTAAGTCAAAAACCAATTTTTGCTGGCAAGTTGTTGAATAAATAGACAAGATATTTATTAATTTGTTCTTCAACCATCAGATTGGAGCAAAGTGTTTTTCTATCCGTTCATCTTTCCAGCATTTCTCTGATCATTCATGGAGATGCTTTAGAAATGTTCACAGAGGATGCTAACATTAGCGTTAGCTGCTACATGCTACGGTTGAGATGCTATTTTAGGCTTGAATAGCTTCGCTGATGGGCTAACTCCTTGTAGCTCAACTTGAACACAAGCATAGTCTTTCCCAGCGTCCAATCAGATCGTTTATGAGCAGAAATGAATCCAGTGGACCAGAAGACGCTTCGTCGTCCGCCGTTGCTGTTGGCGTGTTAGCTGTTGTTGTCACTTGTGTACCAGAAATGCACAAATGTAAAGGTTAAAATAGGAACCTTGGTATTTAAAAAAAGTGATTAATTGCATAAAGAAATGTATAATTTAAAATGTATGTAATGAATGAATCAAAATCGTTGTGTGAAAGTCCCGGCCCTAGTTTTAATTGAGTCAGATGATCATCAGCGTTTGTTTGTTCCTGCAGGGTTCTGATCCAGAGATGCTGCCACGTCTTCACACCTGATCCGTCAGATTGGTGAGTTCAAAACTTTTCAACATCCTGATGAACTTTCAGCTAATGGAAACCTCTGAGAATATTCTAGACGTTTATTCAAAGACTCGTCCTTTAGGCGGTTCTGTTGCCTTGGAGAACTATTTATCAATATTATCCTCCATATAATGTGATTTTTGCCATGCAGCTGCGGTGATGATGGAAATTGATCCCGGTCCGTCCGTGCAGAGTGGACCGGGATCGACCCACAGGGTTGAAAGGTCAAAACTAACATTTAAAATGAATCTGAAAACTTACCAGTAGTTCATGTGGAGATTCAGCGTATTTTCACAGCTGAAGTCCGGTACCTCATAGTTCTGGTTCCTGAGTTTTGGTTGGACAGGAGAGTTTGACACGCCGACATATTGCATTGCTTCAGGCAACCGGTTCGCTGCAAGTGGTCGTCAAAGAGCTACTTAAGCATTTTATCAATGATTACAACTTTAAACACTCATAGCTGAGTATCATCAGCATAGAAAATGAAGAAAACATCAGAAAACTGGTTGATTGTTTGGCATAAACATTAGAATGAGAATACGTCCTGAGACTGAGCCCTGTGGTACGCCACATAGCAGGTTCTGAGACTCTGACATGATCTGGTTTGTGAAAACACTGAAGCTTCTGGCCGAACGGTTGGAGGTTTTTGTTTGTTCTGTTTGTCTCGTCTGTCATGATGTGCTGCTGCTTTTCTTGGTCAGGTCATCCTTAGTGAGGTTTTGATCTCAGTGAGTTTCTAAGTAAAGTTTCATAAAAAATTATAAAACATATTGTTTTATTATCCTCTGATGGACGGACCCGGTGGATCATGTTGCGATCTACAGCAGCATCAACTCTGGGATTCATGTTGGTTTTTCCAGCAGGAAGCAGCAGCATCATCCTCTAGAACAGGGGTCACCAACCTTTTTGAGACTGGGGGCTACTTCACGGGTACAGAGTAACACGAAGGGCTACTTGTTTGATACAGTCTTTATAACAAT
>CAEGAG010126755.1:0-39417 GCA_903067065.1 Brachyrhaphis terrabensis | reverse complement strand
AGATAGATACTTTATTGATCCCCAGGGGGAAATTCAAGGTCCCAGCAGCTTCGGACACAATAAGACATTACACACAGCAGACAAAGAATAATAGATAAAAATATAGATAAAGAATAGATAACAGTAGATAAAAATACTAGAGCAGGTAGATGTGTGCATGTGAACAGTAATAAATATGTGCAAAGGGTTAATGGACTATGCAGAGGAGTCCTCCTCTCTCCTGCCCTTCAGTGAAGCATTGTATAGTTCTATGGCCTTCGGTACAAATGACGTTTACACCTTCAAGTGATTTTCACCCAAACCCCCCCAAGCAGCCGCATATTCTGCTTATCCCTCGGGCCGGCTCAGATCATGCAGGCAATCAGGAGCTCATATACAAGCCAGTTATGTAACGTTAATGATCTCTGCTCCTGTGTCATTAACCAAAAGTAGAAAGGGACAGCTGGATGTCTGATTGCGCCGCTAGGGGGAGACAAACACTGCGTGAAAAAAGATTCATTCACGGGCTTCTTTATGAGGAAATTGAGTCTGTGAGACCATTTTAGATATGTATGAAGTGAAGAGGTGGGGTAATCGGTCATTTGCCTGCTGTGACCCAATAAAAGGTAGAAGTCTGGATGAGAGTCACTTGGTGACAGAATGAGATTTTCTAGTCCCGTCTGTGCGGCTCCGTGGGGTCAGATATGCGCCCTGAGGTGTTAAAAGTCTCACCTCCTCTTCCTGCCTCCCCTCTGGCGGGTGTGAGACCCTGTGACCTTTCCACCTGTAGCAGATCGGATGAATCTGACCCCTCTCTCATTCTCAACTCCGCGTCAACAAAAACAAAACAAAACAAAAAAAAGAGAGAGAGAGAAACGCGGCGCAAATAAGCGAACCTGTCGACGTCCTTCAGCGCATCTGTGGCCACAGCTCTAATTATCTGCCCACGCCAGGATGCGCCGCGCCGCTTCGCCAAAGCAGCGAAATGTTTCCGCCTGCTTGTCATTACCGCTCTCTTGACTGCTGGACGCAGACGCGCCGACGCCGCCGACGCCTCAGCTCGCCCGCCGCGCAAGTTTCTCCGCCGTGCGCCTCCGTGTTTCTGAACACTGTTCAGGTGTGATCTTCCCCGCTTCTCCCTTCTCCCACCTCGCCGCCCCTGCAGGAAGCGTCTGTGCTGTACATTACTATGCGAGCAGAGGGGCTGGAGGTCGGCGCAGCCCGGGACTGATCGCTCTCTGACACCGCGCGCCTCTTCCTCTTCCTCGGACGCGTCTTGGAGGTACAAAAGCTGCTGCTCCGGATCTCCTTGGTGGTGCCATGTCCGCGCGAAAGACGTCGTTGACGGACAAGCAGGCTAAAAACGGCACGTCAAAATATGTGTTGGAGAGATGCGCCTCTATTAACGAGTACTATGATGTTGCCTTCAAGGTGTGTATTTCCGTTTTAAGTGTATTCGTTTTTCTGCATGTTTTTCTTTCTTGGGTGTAGACGCCGCAATAAACAGGCATTAGGAGAATGTGCACTGGTCCTGGGGACCTTAAACTACCAGATGATGGGTTTCCCTTTTTGTTGTCATTGTCTTCGTTAACACCAAGTCAGCCAGCAGATGGTTGGGAAATCTTACTGATTCAAATATTTACCCAAGGTGTACTTGTTGCTTCTCTCCTGAATATTTGCTTGGAGACTCGAGCAGACAAGTGGGTGATCTCTTTTTGCATCTCTCATCTGACGTGTAATAGTTTAATCAAATGTAACTGAAATGATTGCATAATTGCTCACCCTGCTGTTGCAATTATTGTTGATTAGTTTTTGGAGAGAGAGAGATGCATGCTGTAAATGCAGAGTTGGCAACGATCATTTTCTCTATTTATTAGAAAGCTGACAGTTTGTGGGCATGGGTCGGTGTAAGATTCTCACTGCACGATGACACAAATATTTAAAAATATGTATTGAAAACAGTTAAAAAAAAAAGCTTTATTCCCACTGCTGCTGAAATAACACAATGTATTCGTTGTGACATTTACGTGTTGATTTAGTTTTATTTGAATTTTTACTCTCAGACAGAAGCAAAAAATGGTCTAAAAAGGACTTATTTTTGCTGCTAAGGCATAAGCAAAGTGAACAGCTGCCCTCCAAATCGACAGGGGGAGCCCAAGAGTACTAGAATTCTCAATCAAGTCAAGTTTACAAACATATTTCTTATTTAGGCTAACACATGTATGATAATTGCGTAAAACCAAATTTGCGATACCTTAAATTTAAAATTTGACATGTAAATCAGCAAAGAGAGGCTGCATGAACTTCTTTTGTAGTTCTTGCTGGCTTGCTCCATAGGGTCTAACATGTTTGTTGTTGAATAGATCTAACAAACATGTTTGGCCGCTTACAAAAGATAAAGATCTGCATGAATTTGTGGTTTGGAAACTACTTGTGTTGAGCTAAAACCACCGACGTGTGCAAAACCAGGCAGGCGCCATTAGAAATAATTAGCTGGGTTTTAAATTAGGTATTAGGACATATATGGCCTATATGATGTCAAGGTAACTTTGAGAAAGCTACAGAGATCCACAGCTAGTTGTGAACTTCACAGCCCACCTTAATGCAAAAGAGGCATAATCAAAGTGATTCTTGCTAGAAAGTCATAAGAATTCCCCTTTCAGATCGACACAACAAACATGTTTAAGGAGGTTGTCATTTTCTCCATCCAAAATCCTGTGTGTGGTGGACGTTACCCTGAACACACCACCCATCCAGTGAAGCTCAGTGGCGGCAGCATGGTCCTGTGGGAAGCTTTTGCCTCAGCGGGGACGGGGAAGCCCATTCAATCAGAACCAAAATGAAATTATTCAGATCAGACATATTTATGTCACCTACACACAGGCAAATCTGTTGGCCATTATTCAACCTATGTGGCTCAAATACAGATATATTTCAGAAGTATTTGCTCCACCTTTTCATGTAGTGTAATCATTGATTGCTGCATGACTGATATTATCTTGTAATTGTAAACTATGAAAATGTTTACGTTGTTTACTGCAAAGACATTTAAACACGGATGTTAATATTAGTCAAGCTGTGTCAGCATTAAAGTTCTTGAAATGTAATTCCTGTTTAAAATGGTTAATTAGTCAAGCTATCTGCACATGTAGCCTGCAGCTGACCGATGAATGGACATGCAGCTGGTTGCTTTCCATCATAAAACATCGCAGCGGTTGGCACTCTACAGCTGTAGATGTTCGTCATAGTTTCCATAGTTAAATCTCTGGTTGTGAGCTGGAATCTGTGATCTGAGGTCGTTCAGTGTGACACCGACAGCTCTCCCGACCAAAGACGACCTAAAATTAACACTAATCATTTGCTGTCTTTTCATTGATGGAGTGATAACTGTCAAATCTTTGAGTGTTTCGTTTGCAGCAAGAAATCCTGAACAAAAACGCCGACATGTTCAAGTCCTGTAGGATTTTGAAGTCAGACAATAGGCAGCTGGTGCAACTTTCTGACACTTTTTCCTGAAATGTAACTTTTAAGAACTAGATATACACCAAACAGGCCTTTTACTAGCTAGCATTTATTGCCAGTTTTCTGTAATGGCCTTATTGGCCAAAACCTATTTATTTCATTCTAAGAGCTTTAAGGAATGAAAGAGGATATTGTAGAAAGTTGCTATGTCTACTTGATTCCTATCTGAAAGTACAGATAGTTTTTCCTGGCACCAATCAATTAACCGCAGATGAAAACTTGCCAATTTGCTGAGCTAATAGGCTAACTAATGAAAATATTTTTTTTCTTGTTAACTACACCAACCAAAAAAGAAAAAAACTCCCACCATTCAGACCTCATCTCAGCATGCTCTTTGATGCCCATTTTTAAAGTTTTGTAAAGATCTGATAAATATCAGGGTCAAAAATGATTCAAACCATTTTTCGGGAGTTATTGTACTTAAATGCTGCTGCATGTTCTTTAAAAGAGCTTCAATCTGACAGAAGGAATAACAATGCCTCAAAGTGCAGGTTCCTGAGCTTTATTGGATTTTATCTATTAAACTTGCATCAAAGTGCATGCTGTTGGCTGATGGATCTGAGTGATTGATCATTGCATCTCCACCAAAAATACTGAGGTTTTTATTTGGATTTATTTAATAGCTGGGGGAGAAAATCCACATTTTTCAGTATTTAACCTTAACCTTTCAGAGTTGTGTAAGAAAAAATTGATTGATTTCAAACTTTGGTCTACTTAAGGCGCTGATATAATTTGATCGCAGTAACTGACCCATGCCTACTTTCAAACGTTATAAACCAACTTGTGCAATTTAGTTGTTTTGTTTTTTTTCACAATTGCTGCAGATTCTGTTTAGATCATGTGAACCTGGCGTCGTAACATTCGTTCCACTGACCACATGTGACCTGTGACCCTTCTCCTCTGCCGGTGTCTCTAGGTGATGTTGCTCGGAGACTCTGCGGTGGGGAAGACGTGCGTCTTGGTGCGCTTTAAAGACGGGGCGTTTCTGGGAGGAAACTTTATAGCCACCGTCGGAATAGACTTTAGGGTGAGAAACAATACATCTGACCTGTGTCAACAATCTCGTTATATTTTTTTGTGTGTGTGTGTGCTTCCACTTATTAGTTTAATGAGGTATTTTTTTTTTCTGTAATGAAATCAACAAAAACAACAAGTGATCCCCCCGGCAAGAGTGCCATCGGTCCAATTAGCGCCTGTTTCCACGCGGAATGCTTCGTCACTCTGCGATGATAGCACCAAATGTACAAATCCTCTCGCCAATCAGTCAAGTTCACAGACCACTTGTGCTGCTAGGAGCTTTGGACGTCTTCGTAAATGTCTTGGCAGATGCCTGCCCACGTCTCTGTCTCCTGGAAAGATTGGCCGTGGCTCAGCTCGGCCCTGGAGGAGTCACCCTGCTGTCGGATGAGCTCCTACCTCGTCACACGCATCTGTTGCACAAAGAGACACGCCACACATACGAACAAAGGCAGCGGCTGGTGGTGGATTTCGAGCAAATGCCTACTGTGCATCGTCCTCGTCTGTGCAAGAGTGGGGGGAAAAAAAACAAATAGGCGCCTGGGCCTGAAGCTTTGCTTCGCCTCCTGTCAAAGAAAAACATGTGCAATGATGGCAAGTCAAGCATAGGGGTGTTCGGTCTGAGAGGAAAGTGTGTTGCATTAGCCAAAGTGATGCTTAGTCTCTCAGCGGACACAAAAGAACATTGTCTGTGACAGACATTTTTTTTTAAATGCCTCAAAATGTCACTTTTGCTTGTACAAAAGCAACAAGTTTCCGACAACGGCAGGGGGGGGAAAGGATGCTGGCTTACATTCATTAAAAACCATAATTATTCGATACCGTTCATTGAGAAAAAGTGGCTGAGGGTGTAATTACCTTTCTGTCTCCATCCTCGTTCACAAGCAGGGCTCTGAAGCCGCTTGGTAACAAAGCAATTTGAGATAAACAGTTGAGTCAATATGTTGAGGATGTCCTATTTGCATGGTTAGGCAGGGAAGGCTGGCAGCTTTTACATGCCGGTCTATTTTAGGCCTGCTTCCTTGTAGCAGTTTCTCAGCATGCAGGCTGCTCTCACGTCATAATTGGGGGGAGAGGGGGGAAAAAAAGGAAACCCATGGCAACTAATGCAAGGGTTGAACCGTGTTCCCTCCGCCAAAGCTGAGGCTTCAGCAGGTGGCGGTGCTCACTGTCGCCGACTGCTCGGCGCGCGACACTTAGGCTCAACGTTGTCATGGAGGTAGTTTGATGCTGCGTTTCCTTGTTGAGCAAGTGGATGTTTGCTTTTTTTTTTTTTTTTTTTTTTTGGTGGGCTGTTAGTCATGACCTGTCACTGATAAGGTGCTCCAGGAAGTGCATTTTTCTTGCCTCACTTCCTTCTTGTAAGCATTTTTTTTCTTGTTGTGGTTTTTACTTTGCTTCTTGGTTGCAACCCGTTTCGTGCCTGTAGCAGGAGGTCATGACGACTAAGAGAAAGCACAGAGCTTCTGCATCTAAACCGTGGTGCATTTACAGCGCCGCACAAAGAATTCACACCCTTTGCGCTATATCGCTTTTTCTTTTTCACAAGATTTTCTGCGGTAGACCAACACTAGTTAAAATCTAATTGTGAAGTCGAGGAAAAAGGATGCATGTTTTGTTTTTTGTTTTTTAAAATGGTTGCACATAAAAATCACAAAAACCCGTTTTAATCTGAGATAGCTAAACGAAATCCAGTTCAAAGCGATGAAATCAGAAGTCATCTAATTAGTAAAAGGATGCAGTTGTTCTTTGAAGACCTCAGGGGTTTGTTAGAGAACAACAGAGAACAAACAACATCAGGAAGACCAAGGAGCACAGCTGGCAGGTCAGGGAGAAAGTTAAAGAAGAGTCGGGTTATGAAGCAATATCACAAGCTTTGAACAAATGTGGAAGGAGTAAGGCACAAAGACAAATACAGCAAATATACTCTGTTGATAACTCTAGAGGAGCTGCAGTAAAGTAAGTTTTGTTTTATATTACACATTTTCAACCACAAAGTGCTTTATGTGATTAAGAGGAAAATAAACTGGGAAGGTGTTTAAAGTGAAATACAGGAAGATTTTGGAAAAATAACATTTTTAGATGCTTTAAAAGATTTGAGGCTGGGACAGAAGTTCACTATCCAGATCATGTGGCCTAGTCAAAGTCCATACTTTTTTGGTTTTTAAACATCTTGTATTAACAGTGAAAACCACAGGCTGCTTTGTGTTGGTCTATTCTATTAAACCTCAGAAGAATGCATTGAGATTTGTGTTTGTGATGAAACAAAACCTGAAAAATCACAAGTGGTATGAATACATTTACATGGCTCTATACAGTAATACAAAATCCTCACGCTTAAGAGTCTCCCCGCTCCTCTCAAAGCAGCCGTCCGCAACACTTTGGGGGTCGTACACTTTTCCAGACTTGCCTTGGGTCTGCAGGAAATCAGAGGGCACCCCTACAGGGCTGCAGGAAATTAACGGGGGAGTCCATTGTTATGCTGCCAGCCGCCTTTCTCACTCTGCTGTAATTAAGTCTAATCCTGGGACCTTGTTTTTGTGTGGGTGTTGCAAATTACTTTCTCTGCCAGCATTCAAAGCCACTTTTAGCCGCCTTGTCTCTCCTGCCGCACGCTGAGTCGCTGTGCTTTTTTTATGCTCGTCAGCCGCTTCCGTGCCATTTTTCAAACATATGCCGGATTGTCTTTCACTCCCGGTCCCTCTTGTTTCCGCAGAATAAAGTGGTGGATGTTGACAACCTGAAAGTCAAGCTGCAGGTGAGAGCGCTGTTATCCTTTTGCGCCTTTCAGATCCTATCAGCTCATCTTGCTGATAGATTTGTGACCTAAGCTGAACACTCATCCAGTAGGTGTTGCGGGAGCTAAATAAACAGTTCGGTGTGAAACGTGCTTTAAATTCGTTCGCCCTGCTGCCATTTTTAATCCATTCCACCCAAGGCGCAGACTCCCCCCTTTCATCATGACCGATTCATTCAACACTGAGTGGGAGGTGACAAAATTAGACTCCCTTCAGTAGCTCCTGTAAATCATCAGTTTCTCTTCCACACGTTTCTCACATGACATAGTAACTGCTCTGGTAATAAATAGATTCTGACAGTAAATTTAGCCCCCAGAATCAAAAAGGGAAGTGAGACTTAAGAAGTCTGTGTTATCATTTTAGACGGACATGGAAGCAGAATGTAATGAAAAGAATCCTCCACATTTTAGCATAAAGGCATATTCCTCATTCACTCTTTATCTTAGATTCTTTTTCACTTTTTAATTACTGATAAGGCTGAATTTCCTGACTTGGTGGTGAGGGCTTACCAGCTATTCTCAAACGAATAAATGAAATAAATGTTTATTTGATTTAAATTAGTCAGCTAGAATGCCTCTTACTGAAACATTCAGAATGCATTGATATTTCAGGATGAAGTTTACTTTTGAACTACAAACCATAAAACAAATTATCTTTTATTGCAGCAGCATAATCTCGCAAATTACATTTTTAGAAATCAATCCTTTAGTTTGAGAATAATTATTAACTTGGCAAAAAATCCTTTTTTCTTTTCCAGACATATTTGATGTATTGCAACATATTTGTGCGTGCTTTTACTTTCAAGTTCAGTTTCCCCTTAACATATGTCGCCTCTAGTAACATATGTTTATTTTTTCCATACACTTGAAAACATGGGATATAAACAAAACATTTTAGATGGTGAAAAGAAAATACATCTCTAGGTAAAACTTCAGACATTAGGAATTACAAACTATTAGGGAGTTACATGTTTTTTGTTTCAGCAGTCGTCAGATGGTTTAAATCAAAGAATATTCTTATTTTAAAATGGTCTAGTCAAAGTTCAGACTGAAATGTAATTGGGAATCTTTCCAAACACAAAGATTTCTGAGGCTTGTGGTAATAATAATAATAAAAAAATCAAGGGGTTATGAAAACTTATGCTAAGCACTATAGCAAAGTTAAGAATCCCTTTATATGGTATTTTTACTCAGCAGTGTGCATATCAGATTATATTTAGTAAAAAAATATTCCTTTGTACTGCGTTTGTAGATCATTAATATTCCATGGTGCTGCTTCTTTCCCTGGGCTGGTTGGGATTAGCTGGGAGGTCTTTCCGTGTCGGATGATGTGTAATTGTGCCGCTTGTTCTGCAGATCTGGGACACAGCTGGTCAGGAGAGATTCCGCAGCGTAACGCACGCCTACTACAGAGATGCCCAGGGTAACCTTTGCTGTTTATATTTCACTTCTCCATGCCGAGTGTGAGCGTGTGTGAGTGTCGGTGATGGAGCAGCCGAAATTCACGCATGAATGAAGGCGCTGACGGTAAAATCTGCTGTTCGCTTCTTATTTTTTGCAGCGTTACTTCTACTTTATGATATCACCAGCAAGCCATCTTTTGATAACATCAGGGTAAGACGCCCCTTCCACCTTATTTCCTTATCATCCTTCCCTCTCTGTTCCTGTTTTTTTTCCCCTCCTGCTCCTAAATCTCAAGCTGAACGATTCCACCTCTCCACATGCAAAGCCCCACCTGGGCCTGTAACTTTTCCTCTCAGACCTATTTAGAAATGACGCGCCGCTGTCGTCTGCCTGGCTACACGCTCCCCAGTTTCAGTAATGAAAAGCAATAAAAGCGCTCAAGGATAAGAATGACTCAGTGTCGGCATGATTGATAAGAGCGTGCTCACAATGCAACACAGCTCAGGAGAAGAGTGGGGAGAAGAAGAAGAAAAAGAAGAAGAAGCAGCATTCTTCAAATGGTCCCTGTTTGTTTTGGTTACATCTCCTCTTCTTGCTGTACTTTTGAAGGCTTGGTTGACTGAAATATTCGACTATGCCCAGAAGGATGTGGTCATCATGTTGCTCGGCAACAAGGTGAGCAAAGCTTCGTTTTTTTTTTTCTTTTGCGTGTGTGTGTGTGTGTGTGTGTTTTCTAGACGATGGGAAGGATATTGGTTTCTTTAGCTCAGTTTTAACACACTCTTATCACATTCGGGCAGACATGTGAACGCCTTAAAAGGTGGAAAATTTTTCCAGTGTGACACGAATGCAAAAAGACAAACTGTGGTTTGCTAATTCCAACACAAACATGGGAAACATGGAAAATGTGTCCTCAATAATGCAGCTCTGTGACAAAGCATTTCATAACACACAGATTTACATCAGACAAAAATAATCAGAGTAAATACAAAAACTGTATTCAAGGATAATTTCGTTTATTAAGGGATTAAAGCTAACCATTAATACTTGGCCCTTTGTGAAAACATACTTGCTTCCTTTATTATATCATTAGCTGTGATCAACCACATTTCTTTGGTTCATTTTCACTCATCACACACTCTAAAAGCAACACACCATGCCCCAATATAAAGAAATTTAAGAACAAATGAGTGATAAATGAACAGAAATCTACAAAGGGTTACTAAACCATTTTCAAGGTTTTGGTTTGTTGCACACAAATGGAACCAAATCATGTCCCAGTGGTGAAGCTCCTTTTCCAAAATTACTCCACGAGCGGATCGACGGCTCATCAAGGAAGTCGTTAAAGAACCCACAGCAACATCCCATGCACTGCAGGCGTCACCTGCCCCAGGTAAGGTCAGAGTTCATGGGTCAACAACAAGAGATTGAGCAAAAATTTGCATTCAAAGGTGAAAATCAAATAGTCAGTTGCTATAAACTTCCTAATGTTTCCCAAGATTTTCTAGAAAGTATTCCTTGGACTCAAGGGAGAGAAAAGTGGATGTTTTTGGACGGTTTGCATCCCAAATCTCCAGATGTAAAACGAACAAACCTTTTCATATTAGCAGAATAATTTTGATAGTGAAGTACGATGGAGGCATTGTGAGGTTCTGGTTCTGTTGCTGTCAGAACCAGAAAAGACATAAGTTTGTCAGCAAAGCTTAAAGCTTCTTGGTTTATGTTGCAAGACAATCATCCAAAACACATAAACAAGTCCACCCAATTGTTTAAGACCTCAACAGTAAATGGATTAAACTCATAAGATGCTTTTCTGTTTATGCTAACAACTCAAAGTGCTTTATTCACTCAAGCTTATAAACCAGGACACAGATCAGTTGGGAACTTGGGATTAGGTAGCGAGGAGAAAACTGGAATCAAACCCATAACTTTTCATCGCTTTCGAGGAGAGAAAGGCTTTGGAGTGGCCTAGTGAAAGTCTAGATGTGAATCTGATAGAAATGTTGAAGTGGGAACTTAAGCAAAATACTGATGCTCAAGATGTGGACAAATGAAATCAATTCTGCCAAGAGTCATGGGCTATGATTCCTCCACTATCACAAACACTTGATGGAAGTCAATTCATCGAAGGATGGCTCAACCATCGAAACAATTTCTTTATCACAGAGGCCAAGGTTAGTTTGGGTTGGAATTTTCCCTTAATAAATACAATCATTGTTTTCAAAACTCCTTTCTTTAATCCAAGCAGGTTATCTTTGTCTGACATCACACATTAAAGTGTGCTAAAAAATAAAAACATGACTTCATAACAGACTCTATAACTTGCCCCCTCAGCGTTTTCCTCTTTTGCTTTAAACCTCTGATAACTTCTGCCCAGAGCAGAAAAAAAAAATTGCTTTAAAGACGAAAAATCCTTCCCCTCATCCCAACCAGCAGTCACTGCTAATTTATCTAAAAAGCTCCCTCTGGTGGTTCAGAGAGGACTCATCAAAGGGTCGTGGGTGTCACGTAGCAGCAGCTCAGATCATTTACTGTGAAAGCAGCAGGACTGGCGGCAGTGATCTGTGCGAGCGCTGCTCTTGTTCTGGGGGTGGAGCCGCTGACATCCCATCATTCCTGATGGAGCCGCGGCTCAGGCAGCCCTGCAGCCAGGCAAGCAGGCTGACAGGACGGTGCATCACTGTGGCTAATTTTCTGGTGAATCTGTGACCCCCTTGACATGTTTCTCTCTCTCTCACACACAGTCAGACATGGCTGCAGAGAGGGTGGTGAAGATGGAGGAAGGAGAGAAGCTGGCCAAGGTAATGAAGGATGTCCTCTAAGTGCTTACATCCACGTAGAAAACACTCCGTCGGTGCTCTTCTAATGGTTTTTTTCCGTTTTAGGAATATGGAGTGCCGTTTATGGAGACCAGTGCGAAGACGGGGGTCAATGTGGAGCTGGCTTTTCTCGCAATAGCAAAGTAAGTCCTAAATCCGACCACAAAATGTCTTGGGTTTAAAGTGTCGTTTCTGATGAAGAGCAGATTTGCTCGTTTCTCATTTTGTTCTTTTGTTCAGTGATTGCTGAAAGAGTGATTATGCGCCTCTCTTAATCAGCTTGCTGTGCTGCCATCAAGTGGTGACAAAAACTTTCCGAAGTTGAGGTATTAAAAATCATGACGTCAAAAACTAAAAGTGAGAGGATTTATTCAGGCGGCGCGGCTCCAAGTCTAAATCGGAGATTAAAATCACCGTTTGCAGACTCGGCTGCTTTTAAAGTTGCAAACAGTTTCAGATAAGACGCTTAACAATCAAATAAAAGCCATAAACCTTACGTAGCTTGTTTCCACTGTTCATGAGTTTTTCTACTGCAAGCTACACGTCAAATGCATCACACTATAATATATTACAGCAGTGTCTGATCTTCTTTATATTTATTTACACCTCAGCAAAAAATTTTATGTATTTTTAGGAGATTTTGTGAAGGAGCAGCACAAAGTTTCTGGGTTTCTTACGTCTTTTGTGGTAAACTGCAAAGAGGACTTTTCAGTGGCTTTCTTTCTATGTGCCACATTTCTACAAAGGCCTGTCAGTTGAGACCTGCATCAAACTTTTCAGCTATCTGAGTTAGAGCGGATCATTTGTCAGATCTGTCGATGCACCTTAACCCGTTTATACTTCTCCATTCATCTCCACGCATATCCGATACGCAAGTTTCAGGGACCTACTGCTAAATGTTGTACAAACGTATCATTTTTTGTATTTATTTTTATTTAGTCAATTGTTCCGGGTTTCAGAAAACCCTTGTGAGAAATAAAATGTTGAAATCATACGAGATTAGGTAATCAGGCTGTATGGTACTTACCCTGTTTAAAGTACTATTAAAAAATATCTCCATTAAAAGTATATCACTGAGGTGAATTTAAATTGTTTTATTATTACCAGATGAAACATTTCTCACTTCAAAAGCCCCATTAGCTCCGAACGACAGTATAACCCGCTGTCAGAAAGTTAATCTACCCACAGATTGCACTAAATTTTGCACCTTTCACTGCACATATTGGAAAAATTAAATTTAAATTGATGGAGAATTATTTTTCATGTGGGTCAGACGACCATGTTTCGCATTAGGGGATTTGTATTTTAATCTCGCTCATGCTCGCAGCTGACCTTCTCTGAGTTGACCTTGCTGTTCCTCTCGGGGATTCTCATTGTTGCATTTTGTGCACGGACTGCGTCTCGTCCCTGTCTGACTCCAGCGTCGTCTAATCCAGCGTAATGGTTCTTAGCTAATTTGGTGTCGGCCGCTGTTGTCTCCTATCAACGGGATTGTGTGCGTTTGAGACTCCCACCTGGTCTCAGACGTTTATGGTGTAATTTCTATTCCTTGTGTGGATGCCCTTCAAACTGAATGGCAAGAAATAATTTCTTTTTTTTTTCTTCACTTTTCCTTTTACAAGCCAGGACGCTCTTGCTGAATAACAACAGCATGTTCAGTTTAGAAATGTCATTCAGACCAATAAAAATGTAGATTTATTGCAGTTTTTTTTTTTTTTTTGCTTCATTAAACAAAATAGATGGCTGAGAAAGACGGTGATTTGTTTTGAAATATTTATTTATTTAGAAAAAATTCTTTTTAAATCTTGGCAATAAAATGCAGATCAGCAAAGATAGTCCTAGTAACATGTTAGATATGCAGAGCTTGGATACTGTTCTGGATTCTTTTAACGTTCCAAATATGTGATCAATCAAAGTGATTTCTTATTTAGCAAGAGGGCAAATATATTTCTGCACAAAGTCAGGTTGCTTTGGATCGGTTTTCCTCTTCATAGATTATTTTAAAATTCTAAAATTATGTAAAAATTATTAATTTATTTTAAAAATTAATAATGACATTAATATAATATTACTAATATTTTCATATTTATTATATACTGATATTAATTTAGAATATTATCTATTCAAAACCTTTATTAAATTATTTATTTTAAAACTATTTCCTCTTTATTATTTTAAAACTAACATTTAGATTTACTCTGGTTATTGTTGTCTGATATTAAAAGGTTGTTTGATCTTTTTTTTTTTTTTTTTACATCTGAGCGTGACAAAAAAAAAGCAAAAAGAGAAGAAATCTGCAAGGAGCAGATGCTTCATCACAACTCTGTTACTCTGGTGTGTGAGTCAGATTTATCTATAACAAGACAAAACTGCAATCTGTCAAACTTGATTTAAACCAGTTCAGTCCAGTTCTCCTGATCCAGGGAACATGTTCATTACTCCGTAGAAGAATATTGTTTTTGACTGCATCTAGTAAATCTCACAAGGCAAGTATGGGCATATTATTTCTATCTTTCATTTTTATAAATAGTTTGAAACCATAAGGTTCAGTTTACACTGCAGTAGCTCACTTGTAAAATCAACCTACATACAGTCAAAACCAGATATCCGATATAAAAACACAACCAATTTTTTTCTTATTGTGTGACAATGATGTTTAGGTCAGTTAGTGTTACGATAAATATGTATTTCTAAATCCTCAGTTATGTTTTCTGTAAGTCAGAGGTTTGCATACACTAAGAATACTCCATCTTTAAGCACTTGGAAGCTCAGCCTTGGATGTTTTTAAGGCAACATTCTGAACACTGTTTTCTTTTTTGGCATTATGGGAAAATATAAAATAAATCAGAACAAAATTTGAACCACCATAACTCTGGTTCATCCTTTGCCATAATTTTCAGATGCCTAAAGTTGCCTCATTCATCCGCTGAATCAATTATGTGCAAGTATGAACACCAAAGAAAATGTCCGACTATCATCCTGCTCAGGAATTCAATTAAATTCTATTCAATTTGAAAATACCTTATTAATCCCAAAGGGAAATTAGATGCTGTTGTAGCTCATTTAATTAAAAAATTAAAAAAAAAGGAAAAAAAAGAGACGAAGTCCTTCTGAAAGAAGCTTTAGAGGAGCTTGCAAGCCTGCAGAGCAGTGAAATACGGGGGAATGGCAGCATCATGTTGTGTTGGTGTCTGGCACACTTCCCAAAGCTCAAGAATATTGAAGTGACATCTCAGCCAATAAATAAAAGTCTGCTGGCAAATTACTTGCAGAGTGGTGTAAGGATAACACTTTTGAGTGGCCATCTTAAAGTCCTGATATCAATATTTTCTCAGGGAAAAATTTAGGGTGGGACTGAAAAGGTATGTATGGAAATACGACGTACAAATCTGACTCAGTCACCAGTTCACCCAATGCTAACGAGCGAACCTTTCTGACTTTGACAAAACTGTATAAAAATTTGAAGCAAATTTGGTAATCCTAACAGACCTAAAGCAGAAAACCTGGTTTGCTTTTATGCACAAATATATTTTACAGTCTTTAATTATGCAAACAGTATCAGCAATTTGGTGTTAATTTGTGTCTGAGTCTCAGATAAAGGAGACAAGGAGTAGCGTCTGGTTTTTAGTTTTTGTTCACAACTGAAGGCCATAAAAGTAATCAATGAGTCATCATTTTATTACAGCTGAGAGATGTTTGATTCAACTGCAGATTACGGGAGGATGAGGTGAGAAAGGCTCTCTCGCTATACAGTAAAATTAAAATGTAAAAGAAAATGTGGTAGAGTAGTAAAACAAAAAACATCTACAACACTTACAGGAGAAATAAACGGATAATTTCTAATGTCTATAATGAAGAAATACCAGCCGATTCTGCAAACCCCTGGTCACCATAGATACTGTCTAAGGAGCGTTAACTTCATCTCTCCTTGCAACAACAACCAATCCCGTCGTAATGCGCCAGTCGCACAGTCTGCATTTCGAACCAAGTCGTTTGGTGACGGCGTTTTGTTTGGCAAAGGAGACGAGAATCATTCCACACCAAGAGCTTCGTCTCCAGTGGGGCTTCATTAGATTGTGATTCGACAGAGTTTATTGTACATAAAAATCCACCTTTGGGCTTAAATGTAGGCGATGTGTCGACTCCATGTGATGTCAGTTTGAAGCACAAGCTGTGATAAATGATATTCCACCAGAGGCATTTTGATCAAATCTCAATGCTTCTGCTTTCCTTTCTCCCTCCTTCTTTTTTATATTCTTGATTTGTTCGCCCTGTCTGTGCTCCATCCCACACATCCACCCCCTCTGCTTCTAACTTCCTGTCTCTGCCTCTCTCCCTCCCTCTCTCCTTCTCCTTTTCTCTGTCAGGGAGCTGAAGCACAGAGCAACGCAGCTGCCAAATGAGCCCAAGTTCAAGCTTCACGACTACATCGAATCTCAGAAGCACAAGTCTGGCTGCTGCAGGCTCGGGTAGCAGAAGCTGAACGCCACGCAGAGAGATAAAGGGTAGAGAAAGGATGGCGGGAGGAAGGGTGGGATTGAAGATGGGGTCAAGGTAAAAAGAATAAAGATAAAATGTCAGCTCTCTCTTATGAAAAGCCAATCCAAGCAACCGTACACCCCTCATCCCCTCCCGAGAGGCGGATGTTCTTCTGCGCAGAGCTTTTGGCTGAGTGGAAGCGAATCTGGACTTACTGCCATCCCTTTGCTGAAATGTGAATTTAAATAGTTTGTGTAATGTGTAGAAACGTTCGTGATCTTTGTGGTGACAGTTGTATCAGAGTACAAATCAGGAGTAACAATCTGAAATGCTATACCCGTCTGCAGGGACTCCCTTGACAAGCTTCAGGTTTTCATGGACCATCAAAGCGACTGTTGATGTGGATATAGCATTTTATTTTATTTTATTTTCTCTGTGTGAACTGAACCCCATCCTTCTGGCCTTACAGTCTCCATCTTCAGTCGAGAGCTCACAGTCAGGTTGTAGCTAAATGGCCCCATCTGTTTTCATCTGTACTGCTGTTAGGTAGAATAAAGCCAATATTTTGAGGGTAATTACCAACCTCGTGTCTGTCTGTACGTTCATATCAAGATGCTGTAGATGTACCGTTCCAGTTAGATCTTACCATACACTCATCGTGGATGTTAATGTCACATTTATTTAGGAATTTAATGATATTTTTTCTTTGGGTGCCGTTTTTCCAACATTAAACTTCAATAATTTTCCAGAAAAGAACTGGAAGTTTAATTTACGGTGTCGTTCTCCAACTCATAGGATGTTGAATTGGTCATTCAAGACTGAAGAAGACTTCAATTTGATGGTGTCAAATTTTAGTCTACAATAAGTTTTCAATACAAAAGCTGTTATGTAGTTTGGAAGAACTAATTAAGTTCTTGGTTTCTAGAAAATGGACAGAAATTCCAGATTTTAGTGGTTAAATATTCCTAAGCGCCATAAATAAGCTTCCTGTATAATTCTGGCTTAACATATGTCTTCTTTTCTTATCAGAACGAGTACAGTTCAGTACTGTTTGATTTCTCGTGGCAAACCCAGCATAGGGACACAAACTGTACATTTTCAATAGGGTAGAGCTACTTCCTTAGGTGAAGGTAATTTGAGAATATTCATAATAGCCAGCTTTATCCATTTAAAATCCAGTTTTATTGTGAGTGTTGGATCATTGTCTTGTTTGAACACCAAACTGTTACCAAAATTGAACCATCTAGTTGTTGACTTTTAAGTAAAGTTGAGTTTGGGGTTAGTCCTCCGTAATTATTCCCTGCACCACTTAAAGCAAAACTGTACAGTGTTCTTAGGTTTGAAAGTTTTACTTTAGCTCGTCCAAAATCTCTTCTGGTCATAGTCACAGGACTATGACTAATGATGAGTGAGTTAATGTTTTGGATCACATAAATAATTGAAAATCACATATAATTTCCTCCATTTTGTTCACTGGATAGCCTGGTTGCATTCATAGTGTAAGGGAACCCTATAGGGTCAATTTGCAAGTAAATTGAGACTGATGTTTTTGTGTTTTGTTGTTCACCTTCTTGGTCCACACCAGAGTCTCCCCAAAGGCATCAAACTATCCAATGAAACAAACTCTGGTTTGTTTTAAACGTACCAAAGAGTCCTGATGTGAAAGTGCCTGAGTGAGCTCAATCTTTGCCCCATCTGACTATAAATCTGCAACAGTGCTCTAAAGTCTAAAGGCCTCGTGAAGAGTGATGCCCTCAAGCCCCCGTGTTCCCTGGGTTGTTTATTAACATCCTAATGAATTTGGATCAAGTGGTTAAAACTTGGGCACAACTTGTGATCCAACAGGACAATGATCTCAAACATCAAAACTGGGTTTGGATGCGAGAAAAGCAGGCTGGAACGACCCCTGATCCCAACTCAGTTGTACGTTTTACTATCTGGGATTGAAAACTGGGTCAGTGTCAGTAAACCGATCAATTTAAGTGAACTCTACTTATTCTGCTTTGAAGGGCATTCAGATATTCCACCTTAAGTTATATGTTGGACTGTCAGTCAATTCTGGAAAAACAGTTTCAAAGAAATCCTTAAAAGTGAAAACTTACTGGGACTTTCACAGATTTCTGAGAGCATACAAACGTCTTACTGGTGCTCATATGAATAATAATAATAATAAAAGAACATTCTCATACAGATTCCCACACCCCCCAAGCATTACTGTGTCTCTTCTAATGATGGATGTTGTTGTTGAGGCTGTGCCAAGCTGTATTTGTTGATGCACCACATTCTGTATTACTTTGTACTCTGTTCATTATGAATGTTTAGTTGTCTCTCCCTCCTCGGAGGCGTCACAGTGATCACAAAGTGCCATTAAAGTGCTTTGTTATCGTACGAAAGATATAAAAAGTATATTTTGTAATGTATGTGATGTTGCCTTATTGAAGTCGGTCTTGTCTGTGCTGCTTTGTGTGTGTGTGAGTGTGTGTGTGTGTTGGTGAAACAGGAGACTGCGTCCGCCCTGAATAGCAGGGTGTGTTGAGGTTAATGAGCCACAGTGTGGCAGCAGCTCCCTGTCTATTCTCCTCTGTGAACAATAAGTAAATATTTCCTATCGCAGGACAGATAATAAAACTTTTGAATAGTAAACAAACAGAGAGTAATTTAAAAGGATGTTATTTATTAAACTGCGGTGTTTGTGTTAACAGTGTGTTACTTTTTTGCTTTTCTTTTTTCCTGTTTTTGAAGTTACAGTGGGTGGAGTACACACGTGTGATTCTCTGTGACACCTGTGCTCAGCTTCCCACCTCGCCCCCTCATATCCATCCATAGCATGAGTCACTCTGCAGATGCAGGAATTAGTTTGTGCATTTCTTTGTTCTTTTCTGTAAAAAAAACAAACAGGAATCAGTTGATAAGCAGAAGAAAACAGAACTAAAGCTCTGTCTGAACGGAGAACAAGTAGAGAAACTTACTATGTACCCCCCAGAAATGACCCTTTCTGAATGCTAGCTGACTCTAATGTGACTGGACTTTTTTTGAATGATTACCAAAGCAATCTGAGGCAAAACACACAGGCACTCAAACTTTCATCCCAGGGTTTTAAATAAAAAAATGTAAAAAAAAAATCATCCAACCCCACACTGGCTTGAAAAAGCATAATCTCTCAGTTAATCGTGTGCTGAATCCCAAGTTTTCAGCTAATGGTGTTTTGCATATCGCTGCTACTGTTTTTATACACTTTAAAAACTGTGTTATCTTTGGTAGATTTAGTGACAGGCTCCATTTCAAACAGATTATTTGTTAAGGATCTCTGTAAACATGTGTATAATTCGTTCATTGGGTGAAGGACATTTAATATGCTGAATAAATTATAGAGAAGAGTTTCACGGCTTGACAAAAGAAAAACAAACAAAAGCAGCCATAGATAGATAGATGGATACTAACTCAGACTGAGAGAAAACTAAAACTTGCTGCGTTGTCTGGGGACACCTTGACTAAATTATAAATACGTTTGTACTTTATAAATAGGGCGGGAAAGGAAGGGCTCGCCCTGGACGCCATTCATGCATGAACCGCTACTGTTTCTGGAGAGCCTCGGTTTGTATTCACTCATCCACTCGTCCCCCCTTTTGCATAAAGCAGCAGCTGGGCTGTTCCGTGAACGCACCTCCCTCTTCCTGAGTGGCTTTTCCACTTCTTCTGCAGCAGCAGCAGCAGCAGCGAAACGCCTTTACAGCTGAGTGGGTTTAATCAGGCTCAGATCTGATCCGGATCCAGCAGAGCCACCGGACTGAACCAGGAGTCCTCGCAGTTAACTTGTGCGAAAGTGAGGAGTAGAGAGTGGGACACTCACCAGCGCGGTTCTCTGTCCCCCCCCCCTCCTTGCCCGCCCCTCTTGCGGACTTATCTCCCCAACAGGACGGGGGCCGGGTGTTTTTAAGGGATACCGCTCAGTCTAAAACAAACACACCCTCCCCGGCAGCATCCTGAGAAGTCTCAGTCACTTCCACTGAGAGGGAGCAACAGGTTGAGAAGGAAGGAGCGAGGAGCTCACCATGCCGAGCAAAGGCCAGTACCTGCGCCCCCGGCTCTGCACGCTGCACAAGGGGGACAACGGCTACGGCTTCCACCTCCACGGCGAGAAGGGGAAGACGGGCCAGTTCATCCGCCTGGTGGAGCCCGACAGCCCGGCCGAGTCGTCGGGGCTCCGCGCCGGAGACCGGCTGGTGTTCGTGAACGGCGACGAGGTGGAGAGCGAGAGCCACCAGCAGGTCGTGTCCCGGATACGAGCCACCGCGGGCCCGCTGGAGCTCGTAGTGGTGGACCCGGAGACGGAGCAGCTGCTGAAGAAGCACAACTTAAAGTGTTTGAAGGAGTACGTCTCCGAGGGTCTCCCCGTACCTGTAGAGGAGGAGGAGGAGGAGGAAGCCGAGGAGGTGGCGGTGGAAGAGGAGAAGGAGGCAGAGGAGGAGGAGGAGGAGGAGGAGGAGGAGGAGGACACGGAGGCAGACGGGACAGAAAACGGGGATGTGAAGGAGGCAGAGGAGGAAAATGAGGAAGAGGTGGAGGTAGAGGTGGCTGAGCAGGAACAGGATGAGACACCAAGGGAGCTCACTCCGGTCCCGGTGGTACCGGACAGGAACGGAGAAGTCCATCAACAGGTGGAGAAGAATCTGAGCATCAGCTCCGAGAAGGTGAGTCAAATACAGAAATGTTCCTGCATCATGTCACAGCATCCACCTGCTGGCTGCCTGATTCCAAAGACTTGATTATTATCAAGCTTTGATGAGGGCTGACAGGTTGGTTGGTTGGTCCATCCAGTAAGAATCAGATGGAGGTGCGGAGAAAGGGTTAGAAAACTCTATCTTCCTGAGAAACAGAGACCCACTCTGTCTGTCTGTCTAACTCCTCTGAGACAGTGGCGGCTGTTGCTTAAACGGCGCCTTGGGCAAATACATGCCTCTGAGCCCCCACTACCCCACCCCACAAGGAACCAGCCCCTTACAGTAACGTATAAGCAGGTTTTACCGATCTGTTATCAACATTATCTCAATTTAAGCTGCTGCTAAAGCTTAGAGAATGTTTTTTCTTTTTCATAACTTAAGAAAAAGTTGAATGAAATTCAAATTGTGCTTTAAGGAATCTTTAAGAGTAAATAATCCAGTTCAGATCTTCAAATCGGATATCAGCTTTAGTGCCAATAGGTAATGGTGATGAATGTTTTGGGTCCACTTGACAAGTTGTATTTTTACATATATATACAGTATATATATATATATATATATATATATATATATATATATATAATGCACATCGTATTCGTGACCCCCTGAATGTGCCAGCCACCCTGGGTGCTTAGCCATAACGCCTGTACAACAAATATTGCCATTTCACAGAGGAATCACCTACAAATAAAAGTTGTTCTGGATTCTGACACATTTAGGTGAATTATTGAGTCAAATGAAAACAAGCAGAGTAAAGTTAAGGAGAATATAAACAAAACTTCAGATTCTGCCGACTACAGCAAATCGACTACACCGAACAGCAGGGAATAATTTGGTTCTGTTTATTTAATCTTTACGCAGTGAATCCCTTTATTTGATTTTGTTTCACCCTTTCATCTTTGCCTGCTAAACATTATGGGGGAAAATGTTCTTTGTCCTCAGTCACTTGTCTATGTCCTCTTTTATTTTCTGTGCGTGCGTGGGTGCGTGGGTGTGTGTGTGTGTGTGTGAGGCTGTGTTTCACTCGAAGCACTTGAGAAGATGCTCCAGTCGAGGACAGCTGTGGCCCCTCGCTGAGCTTTGCTGGATGTTTACCCCCGAGGCTGTTTCTGTCCGTGTCCAAATAACGCTCATCCTCAGAGGGGCAGAAAAATGCTGAATTAAACCTGTTGTAGCTTCTGTTATTGTATATTCTGCAAACTGAACCATAAACGGTTCCCACTGTGCTGCAGGAGCCTGATAAAATGTAGAAAATGTGAGAATAAAGATGCTTAGGAGTCACCTTGTTGAGAAGACGCTTCCATTTTTAAAAAGTAGATTTGCTTTTTGTTCTTTTTGCTTGATAACTTTCAAAAATATATATTCATAAATGTTACAATCTACCAGGTTATTAAAGAGAAATCTAAAGAGGACTGCATGTGATTTGCAGTTTTTTTTAAGCTCTTGTTTTTATGAAATACAGCATCGGGAGATCTGCTGTTTCCCTCATTTGTATAATTTATCTATCAGTGGTGAGAGTTGCATTAATATCCTGGAGAGAAATCAACCTATTTCTCTCTTCTAGTTTTTTTTTCTTCTTCTTAATTCTTACCCTATAAAACTGTAGGGAAAATGTGAATCTGCGAGGTTGTGTGTGTTTTCTCAGAAAAGCATGTAAAAACTTGATGGGACTAGAATTATTATTATTTTTTTAATTGATACGTAAAATCATTCTTAGAAATCGCCTGCCTGATAAATTGGTGTAAACTTTAGCTGCTGCTTTATGTTGAACTGGAGAATGTCTTTTTCACTCCTGCCAGATGTTTAAAACTTAAAAAAAAAAAAAAAACAAAGACACAGAAACCATTGTCTTCTAAGTTTAATGCAATTATGTTTATTGAATAAATCTTAAAAGCAGAATCTCCTGCTGCTCTACATTCGTCTTAGTTCATAACAACAACATAATGACAGCTTTGGGTTTTCCAGTGCAGGCAGTTCCATTTGGATTCATGTTTCTGGTATTTAAAAGATTTTTTTTCTCTCTCACTCTCTCTCTCCTTCTCACATGAAAATAGCAACTGCCCACGCTTGTTTGTGCTCCGCACTTGAGCATTGCTGGGTTATGTTGTTTATCCTACGAATACACAGCAATTGTTCTTGTGTTTACTCCCGATACTCTCCACAGATGCCCTAATGGAGCTGCGGCAGTTCACTTGAGTCTGGCACGCAACCCAAGGGGGAAGCGGCGTCGAGGCAAACAATGGCGCTCCCCAACAAAGTCGTTTTCAAGCGTTGGGTTTTTAATTCAGCAGCTTCCCGTCGCCTCAACCTAGCCAAAAAGACTGAGACCCTGAGTAAATAATGTTGAGCAGCAAACCCAGTTGGGAATTTTCTTTGCCTCAAAGATGATTTTCCATCGACATCAGAGCACATCGTGGTGAAAATTAGACTCTAGAGACGCCTTTAAGTCTCTAGTCTCTGCTTTGCAAGGGCACCTCGAGGCGTATGTTGCGTTAACTCAACAGTTTCTGGAATTTTCTTCCTGCATCCTGTCTGGCATTCCTGTGTCCAAGCCCTGTCGCTCAGCCAGTGACACACACACACACACACACACCCCCACTGATCGCATACACCCCAGGCACACTCCGCTCCGGTTCAGCAGTCGAACTCTGCTTGTCTGAGCTCACCTTTTTCTTTTTTCTTTTTTCCGGCCCTAACTTTGTATATGTACTCTCTGGAAGCTGAGGAGGCTAAGCTTTGCGGTTGCCACGGCAACGCCGGGTTGAGCGCGCGCGTGCGCACGCTTGCAGGCCTTGTGAAAGTGTGCGCGAGGACGGAGGTAGGTGGAAGTGAGAACGTGTAAGAGAAGAGAGGTGTGAAAAGAATGGATGAGCAGTGATTAAGGGTCAGAAACGTTCAGTTCGCCCCGGGAGAACAGAGTCTGCTATCGTCACTGCAGAGCGGAAAAAACAGACCAAAGCACATCGGCCGTTCCAAAGGTCATTGCTCTGTTTACCACGCTGTAAAATTTTTACTCTGTCATCAGGCAGGAAAGTGCCTGGAGGATGTAGCCTCCGCCATTAATAAAAATATTGGGCATAAGAAATTGGAGCGCAAAAGTTGAATTATGTAGTCAAACACAATATTTAACTATTTAAATGCTTAAAAGTTAAGGATACTTTATGAATGTGCATGCCAAATTTATTTATATCAGCGTGTATCTAGGCAACAAAATATTCTAGCAGCACAAGAATAAATGATTGGTTACCAAAAAAAAACAACAAAAAAGCATAAAGCGTGCCAGAAACTGAGATATTCTGAGCAGGGGATGATTGTTGGATACAGTCCAGGAAATTAACGATGCCAAAAATATGCTCTAATTTACATATTATTATGAAAAGATTTAGATAGTCTAGATATCTTAAAGTGGTAGTTTATGTTTTTGAAGTGGAGTTATGTGGAGTATTTATCAGCAGTCAGTGTCGGACCTGCAGTAAATGGTACTCGTCTTATTTTGGAAAAACATAAACAATGTTGGATTTAATTTGAAGTCAGAACTTCAATATGTGAATCACTAAACATCTAATGTTGGTATGTTCTAGATCAAAGTTGCCTATTAATGTTCGAAAAGATTAATTAAACCTCTATGCTCACAAATAGAGGTTATACAGTATCATGGTTGCCTCTGGTTTAATACTAATAGTAGATGTAAATAATGCTGCCATAAATAATTTATACCTGCAAGATGCTGACTGTTTTTCCAAAATATCCCCATATAAATCAAATCAGCTGGCTTTTCCCTTTAAAAACAATAAAAAAGAGCAGTTTTTAACGTTGAAGACCGTCAAGGGGGCCAAAAAGAGCAAAATAAGGACCAGCAAACATCAAAACTTTTACCTTGAAATAGTACATATTTAGACAAAATAAAATCTTTTGAGAATCCAGGCATTCACATTAGTCTGAGCTGGTACAAAATAGGTAACTTTCACATCTCTCAATGCGAAAGTTAATTTCTGAGAGAGCTTGAATATTGAGAAGAAAAACATTCTTCATTGACAACACTTTCATTACACCTTTTTGACTATTCTTGCATAGTGTGGTGCATTATGTACAGCCTTTAATACACATTGTTTTCAAAGTATTGTGTGCAGTACTATTTTTTTCTTTCAGAAAAGCAGCTTCACAAAAACCGGTGGGAGTAAATTTAGTTTGTTATGTAACTTGGAGCTGATAAGGCGGTTGTTGCACCTACCAGGGTTAGAGAAACGATTAACTATGTAATTTTACGCAAAGTCAATGAGTTTACTGAGTCATGTGTTTTCTTTTAGTCCTTAGTCACAGTATTTGCAAATAAATAATCATCCAAATGAGCAACATTGTATTTTAAATTGTACATTTGGATTAAATGTAGCCATTTCTAATAAAAACAGTGCCTATGATTCAGATTGCAGAAACAGGGTGTGATATGTTATTCTGGAAGCTCCCCTCTTCACCACTGGCTGCTTTCACAAGCTTGTCTTTAAACTGTAATTACAGAAGAGGAAGAGCACTTGTGTCAGATGAAATTGGCTGTGCCTAGATGAAATCTCAAAAAGAGGGAGGCGTTTCTAAGTTTATATCTTTGTGTGTGTGTGTTTGGGATTCTGCAGCTCCTGGACAACACACACGCACACACACACGAGGTAGAGTTTGTGTCGAAGTGCCCTCTGTTTGCTATTTCTTCTCTCTAATCTGATTCCTATAAAAGTTGCTTATTAAAGAGCCTGGAACCGATGTGTCACCAGTCACGCCTGACACAGTTTTATTCTCACTTTATTTGGAAACCTGTGCATAACGGCTTGTTTTTTGTAGCAGACTCATCCTAACACTGTTGTGAGAGGAGATTTAGTTTAGATTTTTCTGCCCATAGCATTACATGGTCCTTAGAGATTACATTCATGTGAGGTTTTGTAGGGTTGTGTGGGACAGCTGTGACTCATGTGAAGAATATTTTAACCGTCAAAGCTTCCATACACGTTTCCAATTTCTTAAAGTTCTGTTTTTTCAAAACTAAGGATTTTCATCAAAGTGTTTTGCAAAAGTATTCATACGTCGTGGCATTGTGTGTGTCTGATTGGGATTTTGTTTAATAGACCAACACAGTGTAACACGTCAGTGTAATGTCAAATAAAATCTTGCATTGGTTGCACATTTTTTAGCAGAGAAAATCTGAAAAGTGTGGCGTGCATTTGTCTAAGGAGTCAGAATCACCTCATTTGTGTCCGCAGATCTTCTGACGGCATGTCAGACTGAATGGTTTGACTAAGCGTCTGTGGATATCAGTTATTTCTGGGTCTTGCAGACCCAGAAAGGAGAACCTCCAACCCAATCTTAAGTGTTTTGCAGCCTCTTATAAAGTTTCGTACATGTTTGCAATTAATTTTCCTCTATCAGTCTTCCCATCAGTTCTGAGCTGCTCTGATCTGCTTTATTAGCATTACGTGGAACGTTTATCAACATATTTGATGTGTTTTTTTGACTTGATTTTGATGGTGGCTTCTGACAAAATTCAATGCTTATTGCTTATTTTATAATTGGTAACTGTATGACGTTTTTATGATGTAAAGCACTTTGAACTGCCTTGTTGCTGAAATGTGCTACACAAGTAAACTTGATTTGACCGAGTGTCTTCATCTGCGTGTTTGCTTTGGCCCTTAACATTTTAAAAACAGAACCTATTTTCATTTAGCTATAGCTTTTTTTTTTCTTGCCACTCCATAAAGCAAAGATTTGTTCAGCTGTGGATCCCTGCAGCTCCTCTATTGTTACCGTCTATTGTTATCTCTTGGCTGCTTTCTAAATAATAATCTCCTTGCTCCGCCTGTCAATTTAGGTGGATGCATATGCATTGTGTTGTAGCCTTTCCGTTTTCAGATGATGGAGCTTTGTGAGATATCCAAAACCTAATCCTGCTTTAAACTTCTCCTCAATTATCTCCCTGGCCTGCTGTGACGCAAGAGTGGACATGATTACATATTAAGGGATTTTTTTTTTTTTGAAAGTCAGTGGTTGGAAGAAAAAGCATTGAAAACACTTAATACGGTATAAATAGGGTGTGTTTGCCAGCATAGTTTGAGCCATTACTCAAGTTACTGACATTGAAAGGCATGCTTTAAGGATTAGCAGGTTGATAAGGCTGATAATAGAACAGACGTCAGCTTTGAGAATTTATTTGCACTAGAGGCAGAAATGGGCACACCTACAGTAACTATTCGAGCCAGGATGGTCAGGAGGAGGTTCAGAACTGAGGACGTTTCCTGTCATTGTTGTTGGCGTAGATTCTTCCACTTCCTTCAGCTTGATCCCTCTCTGACCCATCTTTCAAGGGCAAACAATCTTTCATGAGTCAATCTTTCATCTAAAAAACATATTATCCCATTATAAAAGGTGATGTCTGTTTGGTTATCTTCTGCCTAAGAATGGATGCTAAGCTTTGGTTAAACGTGAGTAGTTTGTTCAGCTGATGGTTTTCTGGTTACTCTAAAAGCTACTGTGACAAAGCCAGGTTATTATTCCCTGTTTGCGTAACGAAGCGCCGTCTGACCGGATCAGATGTAATGAATGATTCATTCAGACCACCTGCGGACTCCCAACTTGAACATGCGTCGTCGCATTTAAATTTGTCCTGTGTGAGTGTTACAGGCACATATTGAGGTGGACACATTTGCATGTGCAAGTCCATTCTGAAGCAGTTTCTATTTTGTTTGTGAGACTTGGACCTTCTGAAAGGTTTGTATATTCCTGATTTCAACATGCTTCCCTTTTGAGAGATTAGAGCTTCGGCCTGAGATGTAGATACAACACAAAACGTTTAGTCAAATTTTGTGTTTATCAGTACAAGCTAGATAAAGAAATACACCAAGTGCACACATACAGCACTTCTATGATAAAGCTGTAAGGATCAGATCAGCCTCCCCCTAGCAGTTAGCATTCACAAATGTTACATAAACATTGTTGCTTTCAAATGATGTGTGTCTTGCGTAGAAACACACTCGTCAGAACATTGTGGCTCATTTGCAGTCTTCCATTTTTGTATATTGTTAACGTACTGATACAAATGTTAGTCAGTTCAAATTTTTCTTTAAAACTATATAAAGTGAAAATAACAGCGTTTTAAATATTTTTTCTAGCCTTCCTGTTGTGGGAGATCATTAATTGTGTGTACAATTAGTAGAAGTGAAGCCTCTAGGTGCTCAACAGATTGTCGTAAACCGAGTTTATTCCTAGTAAGTCGGGTATTTCTAAACCATTGCCAACATTTCCATACATAAAATCTTAACTAAAAATCATAGCAAACCTGAGAGATAAAAACGATCACTGTTGCTGCATTATGTTTAGCTTAGCTATTATCTTTTAAAGTCTTGCTCTCACTTTCTCAAAGCCTGAATAAACAACAGAGTAGTGTCATGTCTCTGCATGCTGTGGAAAATGCGCTTTTCTTTCGAAGTGATTCTAAATTGAGTTGTAAATTTAACTTTTAAGAGTTAGTCACTCAGTAACATAGGGCTATACTATAATCTAGTTTCACTTATCTGTGAGGTATTTAAGGATTTATAAAAGAAGGATATCAATGAAAATAGTTTCTTTTGTGTTGCTGCTTCGACTTGAAAAGCTGATGTGTGCCTTGTGGGAGGTAACCCACTATCCGCAGAGTGTTGTCATAAAAGACTACACACCCTCTAGCAATGTTTTCTAAGAATGTCCTGTGCAATATTTGGGGGAAAATAGAGAAACGTGGCACAACACAAAACAATCTAATTGGTGAAATAACGATCGAGGAGCAGAGTTAGCTTTTTAAAGTGTATTGACATGTTTTTATATATACATCCGCTAAAAAGAGTGGTGACAGGAAATGAGAGGAGGCAGAAACAAGGGTAGGGCATCACAAATCCTCAGCTGGCCTTCAACTGGGAACCCTATCATTTTAACCCTTAACAAACACAGACATCTCTGTATGCGATTTTTTTGTGTGCGTGCGTGTGTGTGTGCGTCAGCTCATGTTCCCATGTAATGTTGCTTAAATGTCAAGCAATTCGAAACAAAAGCTCCCTCTGGTAAATGTTTAGCTACCGATAATTAGGTGAAAAACTCTGCATCGTTTTAACAATCAGGATCAGAGCAAATAATCAGTCTGGAGTGTTCTCCATAACATGCCATCATTGCTACTTAGCACTCTATCCTGCTGAAAACTGTGTGACATCAGCCCAAACAACAGAGCCACTGTCTCCAGGTCAGGAGTGGAACCTGAACCCTTTGTGTGTGTGGGTGTGTGAGGTTGGTGGTGACTGGGTCTCATGGGATACTGGACAGAGACTCCACAATGGCACATTCCAAGTCTCCACTTCATTATGCTAAAGGTTCACCACCCTGACCGGACAATGAGCTGGAGGCTCTGTCCCGCCCTATCGGCGGTAGAGGAGGGAAATGGCTCGACCCTCACCCCGTAAAGCTCTCAGCCGCTTTCTATTTAAATCCAGCGGCACATTCCTTTCAAATTTAGTTTTATCAAGGTAGAAGAAATTATGCTGGATACTTAGGTGAAAAAGAGGCTAAGGGGTGTTGTGGTGGCGCAGGGGCAAAGCACAACCCACGTATTGAGGCCTTAGTCCTCGTACCGGTGGTTGCATGGTCGCAGGTTCGACTCCCGGCCTGGCAACATTTGCCGCATGTCTTCCCCCTCTCTCATTACCCTCTTGTCAAACTACTTTCAAATAAAAGCCACAAGAGCCAATAAAACCTTTAAGAAAAAGAGGCTAGAAGGAGCCTCAGGTACAGATTTACAAGATTCAAGGTTTCCCCCAGAAAACCAAGCCCGGTGATGGTGTGCTAGGGCAGTTTTTCATCCAGTGGCCTGTCGTGTTTTTGAGTTAAAAAATGTTTAAAGTTGACAGGAAATTTGAAAATATCACTTGATAATTATGTGTTATTGAAAGATTAATACCTGAACACCAACTATAAAATCTTAAAAAAGGCTTAAATAAATAACCAATGCTTAGCCTAGTGGGGGCACACGTAAAGCCTGGTGGCCCGCCAGGCTTATAATTTTCTGGGGGAAACCCTTAGATTTAAAATTCTTCCACCACTCTATTTAAAATTATGATACAGAGCTGTTAAATCTGTATAAGGACTGCTAACATTAAGGAGAGGAGTGACAATAGCTGTTGTCAACTATTTAGCTTTATTGGGTGTAGATGTTGGTAAGTTGATATGAAAAGCTGCTACGTCCAGCAACAAAAGCCTCCATAACGAACTTTTTTCTGCCATTTATTAAATATTCATGGGCCGAGGTGTAACCATGTGTGTCCATGAGAGATTGAGGGGAGTGACAGAAAGCAGGTGAGAGTTGTTTTTAGCTACTTTTATAAGCGATTCGCAACTGTAGCATTTGTTCAAATGCTTTCTTTGAATTAGAAATGTTCCCGCGTCAAATTCCAGGATGAAAATGTTGTCGTCTTGGAAATAAATGTTTTAAATATGTTCATTTCTTAGTAACTGGATGTAATACCCTGAAAGAAAGACAAAGTATGCTGGGTTCAACACAGTAGATGAGATGCAACAACGATTCTTTTATTAGCCCAAATCTGGGTGTTTAAAACGATCTGAAATTGTACTTTTGTCCCAGAACATGATTCGCTGTCCGTCTCCAAAACATAACAATGACATCTACGTTCTGGAACTGTTCAGAATGGGATGGGAGCGCCAAGTACAACCAGAAATGGTGATAAAAGAAAAGGTCCTTCCATCCATCACTTCCAGGCCCAAACCGTCCCACATACAAACAGAACAAATCTGAAACAATAACTTTACAGTGCAGGCTCAGAAGTGATTGAGTACCAGAACCGAGCCATGAACCGCGTAGCTTCCAGGTTCTGTGGTTTTAAAGCTGTCACAGTAAGGCCACAGGAACAGAGCGTGCCCAGTTCACGTCATCAGCTCTGCTTGTTTTCAACAAAGCCTGATTGCTCAGCTTTTTTTTTTTTTTTAATGTCACCAATTCTATTCTTCATGTCATCCTTTATTTTATGAGAAATTTAATTATTTATGTTTTTGGATTCATCTATTGTGTTGTTGCTTTTTTTGGTGTATTATTGGATCACGTTGCCACTGACTGGATTTTAAACAATCCTGAGTAAATAAACATAATTAAAAAAATGTACCTGATGTTCCTTGTAAAATTATTCACACCCATAGAACTTTATTTTAAAAACTTCACAACGTTACAACCCCAAACTTCAATGTGTTTTATTGGGCTTTAATGTGTGACAGACCAACACAAAGTTGCACGGAATTGAGAAGCAGAAGAAAATTTTATGTTATTCCAAAGAAAAAGAACTACTGTATAAAGGCATCCATTTTTATTCATACTTCTCGAGTCAGAACTTTGTAAAGCAGCTAACCTAACCCAGTCTGTAACAACTGGCAAAACAACTCAAGCTCAGTCAGACTGGAGCATCTTGGTAATTCAATTTCAGTCTGCTGGGCCATTCTAACACTGGCTGCATGTTTGTGATTGTCGTCCAACTGGAAAGTGAACCTCTTCCCCAGGATCAGGTCGGCTGGAGCCAACAACAGGTTGCTGAACAGCACTAGCAAGCATTTAACTCCGTCCATCTTCAAATTTGTGGCTTTTAACAGCTATCCAGTCCTCCTTCGCCCAAAGCAAGAGCTGTGTTCACAGGCTACAAAGTCGAGCCTGTTCCCAGTGTGTTGGACTCCATCAGGGCTTTGTTCCCCTCTCTCCTAGCTTCCCACCTGGTCCAATGATCCAGCTTGAAACCCAGCTTGGCTCACAGGGTTCACTCAAAACATGCAAGAAGCACAAAAATTTCTGCTAGGCTTAAGAAAGACCAAGATTTACATCACACGTTTATCGAGTCTGATCTTGAGGCTGTTACCTGCTCATGACAATCACAAGGACCACAGGGCTTACTTACGGTGTCCCATGTCATGGAGTAACCACGGTGCCTGGCTGCATGTCACTTCAGCGGTTACTGTTTATGCTGATCAAAGAGGCCAGACTCGTGTGGGAGACGTCTTGCTTCATTGGCACGACAAGGGAAATGGGGTCAAAGTCTGAACCGAGAGCTGACAGAGAAATGGCCGATAACCAGTTGTCACTGATGATCTACAGAAAGTGTGATTCCACAGCATGTCGGCTGTTCTGGATAAAGATGTGCTGCTAAAATGCATTGCTGTGGTTTTATGGGAAAATTTGGAATGTCGCACTGGATTAAATGCTCTTTTCATGTTTGTATTTTTTAAATGGATGCTCTTCTCTTACATTTCTGCCTGTGGTTATCTGTTAAATTGGCCAAGCATTAGGGAAAATAAGAATTAAGTGGCTGGCTGAGTGGCAGGGCTGCAGCTGCTGAAATATCACACTCGGATTGCTCCCTCTGTGCTAGACACTGAGTGGTTTATGGCTCCAGCTCCCCTCCATTGAACAGCATCAGCACAACAAACTGGATAACGCAGAATGGCTGCTGGCTCAGGCGGCGGGTGATAAACATGATGGGTATTTATTATGACATTTGCGATTCCCTGAAGATTCATATCAGTCAAGCCTACTTGGAAGTCAGAGTTAAATATCTTGTTTAGAAGTATTTGTGGTTGCAGCATCAACTTGATTTTGGCCATTTTCTTTAGTGCAGACTAAAATATTTTACAGATAACCAGGTAGATTTCTAAAATATAATCTAAAGTCAAGTAATTAACTATAATTAACTGAGCAGTGCCAGATGGCCTCACAGGTTCTGGTTCTGCAGGAGGTTACTTCCTGTTAAAGGGAAGTTTTTACTCTCCACTGTCGCCACATGCATGGTTGATGTGCAGAGATTGCTGTAAAGCCAACAACGCAACGACATGTTTGTCCAGGAGGAGTGAATGACTCAGTGCGATCTGCTGGGTCCTTAGAGAGAGAACGTTTTTAACTCATTTGAAAAATAAACTGAACTTTAATAACGAGGATCATTTGAAATATAATCATGACTGAATTGAAATGACTTTTATGAAGATGACTTGTTAGGACTTGGTACTATGTTTACTGAATTGAATTAAACTGAATTATAATAAACTGCTTCTTTAAATTTGGCTGTTAGGGTTAAGAATTTGTTGTGTTTTTAATAACACAATAAATATAAACTGAACTAGGAATTTTGGCATTTTACGTCAGAATTTGAGTTAGTTTGCATTATAAATTGAACTGATATGACACTCCCAGGGCATTTATGATCTAGGCTTATTACACCTGTGATTAACAAGGGTTAAAAACTTTACCCGTTACACTCTCTTCTGCTACTCATAAGAATGTGCAACTTCTATTGTAGTTGCATGATCTTATACTGAAATTTCCAAAGACATTAATCCAACATTAAGCATATTTTTGCAAAGTTTATGGTGCCACAGCGAGTCCCAAAAAGGAAGAACAATTAAAACATTTATTTATTTCTGCTTTACATCTATAAATTGGGCTTTTAAGTTGAAATTGGTGACTCATTGATTCTGTAGCATAAACATGACCTGACAGAGGCCTTAGCAACTCTTCAAAATGGAAAAGACAAGGGATCGTCATTTAGCTATGACGTCAGACATGCAGTGTGTGTTTGGTTCTTTGGATGAGAAAGCAGTTCATAAAAATATCATTTGGTAACAGGCAATATTCAGCACACACAAATAAGGAAGGAATATATACAATGAGAGTTTAAACCAAACTTTGAATAAAAAACGGGAAGCTACATTAGATTTGACAATGTCGAAGGCGGCCTTCTGGTCTGCTGAGGTTGGAGTAGGGGAAGTTCCTCTGATTTTACAGATATTCCTTGCAGGGTTTCCCTGAAAGGAACTAGATATAATTACCTTTTCAGTAATGATGTGTCTTGGTTTGGCCACATAGGATAGATAAAGTGACTTTTTGACACAAACTTATATCTTCTTAATTACCTTTATGTTAAATACATATTCCATGATAAAACAGTAAGATTTTTGTAAAACTGTGTGTGTGTATGTGTGCACGTGTGTGTTTACTAGATGATTGTGCAATGCTACTATGCTTGTCACATCTACTATTGCATCTATTATTCTTGTTGATAACGTCTTCTACAGGGTAGAAAATTATATGACTTTAGTTGATTGGTTTGTGATAGAAAGCTTCATGGTTCAATTTGTAGTGAGTCCAAATAAAGAAAATGTTTGCTGCAAGCCACAGAGCAATGATTGTTGACATGTGATAGCACAGAGAATCAGTCTAAAAGAAGTTCTTTCTGTCTTTATGTAATTGGAAACCTACAAAAATACAATAAAAGTCCTTTGCAGAATCTTAAAATGATGAAAAGTGAAGCCTATCGTAACTGTCTGAAGTCGTATATAAAGTTTTCCCTTTTGCAAAAAAGCAAAAATAGAAGCTAATCCTCCCATTCAGTTTAAGGCGCCATTATGTCAAACCAAACTGTGAAATTTGTTATCAGAGCTTCCTGAGGGAACACAGACCAGGTCTCGAACACGATCAGGTCAAGCTGTGAAGTGAATCTTAAAAACAAAGCAGGAGCTAAAGCTTAAGATTTATTTCTACAATAGTGTCACACACCTAAGGGAGTATATATATATATATATATATATATAAAAAAAGATACAGTCCAAAAGGTTCCAAAAGCAGAAACAGATTCTTTGACTAGTTTTGTTCTAAAAAGAAAAAAATAAGTTAAGAAAAGTGCTATTTTGAGGGTTTAAAATTGATGTCAAAACTGAATTCTTTTAAATACCATCTTAGATTAAGTGCATTGCACTGATCTCTGATTAAACAAAAAATAAAGTCCTAAATTGTACGGGATGTGTGATCATATTAAACTCACTTAGACATTAGATTTGCTAATCTGCATGAAGACAAGTGGAAAGAGAAATAGTGTTTCAGCCACGGCACTGGACTCCTTGGCGCTCTGTGGGCGGCCCAGCTGACATTGGGCATCCCTGCGACTTGGGACAGGACGCAGCTCGCCCTGGCAGGGACAACAGAGCGTCCTCTGTTGTGTCACGGAGGAGCTGAGGGCCGAGGAATCTCCACACGGCTCGGCAATCTGTGGAATCTGCTGAGCACACGCAACCCGGGACGGGAATTCAAGACACTGACAAATGTGATTATACTTCAGCTGCTCGGTGCTTTATGGTACAATCACACTATGTACAATATGACAAAATGTTTCAGAGGAAACTAGTTTTTAAAAAAGTGTTTAATCTATCCTAAGAAAACTGATCTATCGAACGGTATGCCTTATCTCCTTGACATTTTGTTTGTTTTAGCTTTCTTCCAGAACATAAATCATGCAAAAGAGTATGATCAGTTTGTTTGGTTAACGCAAAGCCTACAGAGAGTCTGTCAAAATCCCTGATTTCATTTTGTAGCATGACACAAAAGGAAATTAGGTAATACAGCATCATCTCACCCGCGTGAAGCTCTTTATCTCTAAGGAAGCTTTAAAAAAAATAATCCTCACCATCTTGTCCCACTTATCAATATTTGCCGCAGTTCAAAGTCAAATGGCGTCTTTATTGGAGTTTGCGAAACGTTCCTCCGAGAAATGGAAAATTTAAAATAAATGTTTTTGAAATGAACACACTTTCAGGGACTCAGACTTTCCCTTTGAGAAGAGAGGAAGTGAAGAACAGGAACTGTTGACACATCTTTCCTCAATATGCTTCCGTCTGTTGGCTCAACTTCCTAACATGAAAGAGAAATCGGCACAAAAGCAAGTAGGAGCTTTGAAACACGCACACCGTCACGAGCGCAATGGGTTTCGCTGATTAGCACGTACGGCGTGAGATGTCACTAAACAGTGAATCAAAGGAGTTTTTAACGTTGCACAAGAGACGGTGCTTTTCTGAGTTAAACATAGCTTGAAAATGGTGCAAAGTGCTCCTGTAGCACTGGGGGAACGGCAATAAGAGAGGAAGTGATCCACTAATTTAGACCCGCTGACGCAAAATGAAGCATAAAAAGCAGACTCCACCTTTTTGTCCCCTCTAATTTTACTTGCATCTTTGCAATTTAGAGCCCTCATAATGCAATGTACGTTTTTTTTAATGCAGCACTTAGCACATGCAATATGTCCAAAGGGCTTTAGGAAAGAAATTAAAATTACACAAAAAATTAAGATGATTTATATGCTCATTTAAAAGTCACACTCACGCCTCTCATTACAAAGTAGCGCATTAATAAGACCCCCATATTACCAATATTTTTAGTCCCACTTTAAAGAAACACCACATCATAGAAGCGTAATAAATCTGCTTATACTTTTTACTTCTGCATGCAAATCTTGGAAAAGTCAACATTGAGTAGGAATATATTTATTTTGTGATTAGAAAACACATCCAGGGTTCAGATTCAGAATTATGTATCATTTTTGTTTACAAAACTGATTTATTTTCATCATTTCTTCCTTAACTTGCATCAAACAGGTATTAAAGAAGCAAGCAAAAGTGAAGAGATCCTCAAAGACTAACAGCTAGACTTTTTTTTCCTATTTTAGCAAATAGGAAAAAAAATGCTGACACTGATGGAATGCAATGCTATTGTATCAGACATTAACCATCTATCCTTCTGCAAATTATATTTCTTACGCTTGTTACTGATGCAAAAACATCCAGGGTTTACTAAACTATCTAGCATATTAGGAAATAGTCCTGTTAGCATGAGTAGCATCATTAAAACAGAGATTGTAGATCCTTTTCCTAACTTTGAATTTCCGAATGTGTTTCTTTTCGAGATATTTTAGCATATTTCATGTTGTCAGACTTTAAAACGTATTGATTAGGTGAGATTGATGTAACTGAACCAAAAATGCTCACAGTTAATTTATGATGTAACATTGAGGACAGTTACATTTTCACCCAGATCATTTGGATAGTTTTTTTTACCTTTAATAAATGAAATCATCATTTTGAAACTTTTGTATTTACTCAGGTTATTCAAACATTTTGTGTGACATAAAAGAAAAAGGAGAAGAAATCTGCGATGGTGAAACTGCATTTTCACTGCACAGCATAACAGTCTATAAAATGTTATAGATTGTTATAACATTTTATTACTGCGATGTTGCGTTGGCAAAGACTACAGTGACGATCATAATGCCACGCAATGTGCCGTTTAATTTCAATTCTCATTTCTGAGGTGACGTTTTTCTTATATTAAGTCAATCTAACCTCAGAGGTCACGTTTCCAGTTTCTATCAGCTGCTGGGTTCCTACAAAGGGTCACAGACATTGTGATTCATTAATCACAAAAGTGGTGTGGCCTCTTTTTTTTCCTCTATAACGCCACGTGACTTATAAGAAATGAATCTCTCAGTTTTGCATCCTCCGGTGTAGAAACTGTGACGTATATTGGTTTATATATTCTAACTGTTCCAGTTTATTCTTACGGTTTCTCTTTCTGCCAACACGGATCTTCCTCTAAACCTTTGTACTTCTGTTATGAATTTTTCATTTAAGGTACTTACTTCTGCAGAACGGAGCAGTTTGGTGGATGTGGGAGGGGTTGCTGGGTAAGAACACCTGGCTTACGTAACGGCGAAGTGACAATCATCACTCTTTGGTTTCTGTATTGCGAGATAAATTGTTGAGTCAGGCTGCATCAGGTATTGAAATAAGTAAAGTTAATGGTTTTGTGTGCTTTTAATTGGCCACTGATTTCAATTGAAAGCGTCTAGTTGACTAAGGGAGGGAGCGTCAGGTCAGGTGTGACCACGGTGACAAAGATGGCCGTAACTCTAGGATTTCACTCATTATTTTAGCCTCGTCCTCTTTGATGACAAAACCATTCAACCCTCCCGGTTCTAAACTTAGAACCTGTTTCATCCCACCAGCGGAAGGGAGTTTCTGGGATCAGGCAGGAGGTTTTTTCCTGGATGACAATACATCTCCTTGCCATCCCGGAGCCGGATTGGTCGAAGCAGGGATGGGAGAGGCGGTCAGAGGTCAACGCCCAGCTCCCATTGTCCTCCTCGGAGCCGCTCCGGAACCGGTCCCTTTTCCTCAGAGCCCCCTTCGCAAATACTCCAGAAACCTTCCCAACAGACCTCCAATCACAGACCCCCTTTCCTTCCTGGCGAGCACTCGGAATCACGTGGGCCGAAAAGCCGCCGCTGAAGTTTACCCCTGATTGTCGAAAACACGGCACACAACACAGCAGCATGCAGCAGCAGACACCTGCATGTTCGCCCTCGGCTTTATATTCATGGTAAACGAGTCACAGGAGCTCTCCGTCATCTTCGTGCCCCTTGTCCTCTCTGAACCGTCACCCATGGTGGAGGTATTTAGTTATTGTTTTTCCTCCCTAAGGGGCTGACCTGTTGCTTCCCTCCTGCCGCTCAGATCACTAACATGTGTGTTTTGTCCTACAGGAGGAGCGCGCCGAGCTGCGGCCACGTCTCTGCGTGATCCAGCGCGGGTCTAACGGATATGGCTTCAACCTGCACAGCGAGCGGGCGCGGCCGGGCCAGTACATCAGAGCGGTGGATGATGACTCTCCAGCCGAGAGTGCCGGCCTGCAGCCGAAGGACAGGATAGTAGAGGTAATGTTAAAAAGCTGGAGTCCTTTGAAGCCACACAGGATGGGAAATGATCACAGAGACATCATTAAAGCTAAATGGATGTCTGACTAGATCAGTCCTGTTATATTCATATAGAAATAAGCTTAAGAGCCGGCCAGAAAACATTCCCACAGGCGCATCCTGATTAGTCTTGCACACTTCCGCTCTCGTCAGCTCAGGGTTTCTTGGACAAAAATAGAGAAGAATGGTGTGTTGTGTAATGAGGCCTCATCCACAATGTGGTTTAAGATTGAAAGCCTTTTATGTTCGCTGTTCTGGGCTTTTCTGTGATCCGCCGGCTTCACGTTTCAGGAATTCACTTTTGTTTGTTTGAACCAGTTTCAGTAGTTCTTGACTGCAGCAAAGATTAGCTTAGTTTTAAAAAGTTAATTTGGACATTTGAATGGGGTTTGCCAACATTGAGTCTAATGTGAAGCAGTGCGACAGAGGCTAGTCTTCCTCAGTCACTGTTCAAAATGGGGGGAAAACATAAGAACATTAATTTAAAAAGGGCATAAACAGGTGAAATCACAATTAAAAAACCCTGTATTATAAAGACACACTTCCTCTTTGTTAAATTAGATTTAGTCACAATAGGCAAAATGATTTCCAAATTCTAAATGGCAAAAATAATGTGGCTTCTATTTAAAGTCTTTCTTCAAATTCCAGAGTTTACAAATTTACTAAGCATTTAAAATGTGTTAAAGCCCAGATTAAGTTGTGACGGTTTGGCAATATATTTAAGTTAATTAGAGGCACATGTCCTGAACGTGGCTTCTTTGTTTTTATGGACATAAATAAATACCGTATTTTCCGGACTATAGAGCGCACCCGATTATAAGCCGCACCCAAAACATTCGTAAAGGAAAAACAATTTTTGTACATACATAAGCCGCACCTGTCTATAAGCCGCATGTGCATACATACAGATGGTACACAGAAAGAGTTTTCAAAGTTTTAATAATATACCTTAGCTTTTCTTTCCAAACAGTGTCTGTGACGTGGCAGTAACACAGCAGCAACACGGTAGTAGCACAGCACTAACAGGGCTGGTTAAAAAAAACATACCGGTGAGAGCC
>CAEGAG010126750.1:0-27878 GCA_903067065.1 Brachyrhaphis terrabensis | reverse complement strand
CTCCCAGGCCTCTGGTAGAGGACCCGAGCTAAGAGGAAGAAACACCACCCGCGGTGAGTGAGAAGGGATTTTTTTTTTTTATATATATATATATATATATATATATATAATTTACAAACTGTACCAAAAAGGCAAAGGTCTGATTGTGCTCAATAAATATTTGTGTTGATGACATCACAGGAGGCTCAGGAATCCACCATCAGTAAATACATTGGTGCAGTCTGCCCTGGTTCACTTTTATGTGAGTTAATGTTTTCATTAAATATTCCTGAAATGTTTGATTGGAGCCACACACACAATACAGATAAACATGAGTGAATAGAAGAGGGGAAATAACAGCCAGTAAAATACAAATGAATGTACTTAGAAGCACAATCTGTTCCCTTCTCGGTTAACGTGACGTCCTCCAATACGTTCATATGAAGGCTTGATATTTGGGAGCACATATTTTCTTCTTGAGTAAAACGCTTTATGAAGAGAAAGCAAACCTAAAATGGAAAAAAAACAAAACAAAAAAAAACTAATAGAAACATCTTGTTCTGTAAGTCACGAGCGACAACCGAAGTAGAAAAAAAGGCCTGATCAGTGGCTTTGAAGAAGCAGAGCAGCCTGATGCTGAGTCAGAAGGAATAACGACTGCTCTTATGAACGAGGAAAGATCAGAGTGGGCCGCACGTTGTGAACTTTAAGCTGTCTGGTTTGACTGGCTGACACGGACAGATGAAAACAAGCTTGCAGACTGAATACTGACAGAAGAAGAAAAGGTAGAGCAGGACGTGAAAAGAATAGGTGATTGTATGTTTATATATCAGGGGAAAAAATATGCAGCTTGAGCGTCCAGCTTGACCATAAAATTGTGCAATTTCACATTTCAGGAATAAATTCACTTAATGGAAACATGGCAAGTGCAGGAACTTATAACAACATCGCAATAGTTACTCAAAAAATACAAATTAGAAGAGTAAGTATAATTTTATCTACTTATGTTTCTTCTAAAAACAAAAAGAAATGCAACAATTATTGGAAAAAAGTTGCAAAAATATTACAACTACATTGATAATAAAGTCAAAATGAATGTATTCTCATTTGAGTTTTTAAGAATGGACTAAACCAAATATTTAGGGTGAGAACTCATTAAATTCAGCTCATATTTTCAGGTCAAAGTTCGCAGTTTTGAGACTAATACACCGTTTTGCTTTTTCTATCTGCACTGACCGGAACTGGGACGATAGCGCACTGATAACCAGCAGGTTTGTTTGCTGCTGTAGGCGATCTGCCGCCAAGTTTTTCATTCAGCCAGCTATACAGCAGAGCACAGCAACAGGTGGGGGAGGAGCAGGTCTGTATACTCCATAACGCCTGGCCTTGAGGGTGGGCGATATGGACTTCCACGTTTTATGATGATGTTTTGAAGTACTGTTGCGATAACAATAAAAGTGATGATAGGACCTATTTATCACACATTTTTAGGTAACTGTGTGTCAAAGTAGTTAAAGTCCCACAAACACAAATTCTGCACTTGACAAAACATTCCCACTGGTAATGAGCTTCTTCAGGACAGCAGTCACATAAAGTGTTTGCACCACTTATCTGCACATGGTAAATGTATTTTTAGAATATACTATTTATTGAACAATGGAGAAAGTATAATAAAAATATCAATCCTGACAACATGGACATATTTTGAGGTTTTTAAACATCAGCAACAACAATAAATGAATATCATGATAAGAAATGTATCGCGATAAGTGATCATTTATGCGATAAATGCGCACCGCTACTTTCCCTGACATCCCAGGGAACATGCAGAACTTTAAGCCAAGAGCATTACGATGGAAAATACATATTTTCCATATTTGCCTTGATACTGATAACTGACCGATATGTAGTGACCTGCTGAATTCTGGGATGCACCTGGACCACCTGTGTGCATCCGAACCTCTGAGACACTGCAGAGAAAATATGGCATGGAAACTTTTAAAGTTGAATCCTTAAAATAATTCAAACCGTGCATGTATGGAAATTAGGAGAACAAAAGTGTGTTTTCTCCCAAATAAATAGATGTTTTCGGAGGAAGAAAGAAGGGATCGCAAAAGGGAAAAAAAGGAAGAAAAAAAAAAAAAGCCAGAGCTGCTTTACTCACGGGTGCCATCGAAGCGGGTGGCTATGGTGTCCAGGAAGGTGTTCTGCGGGGCCAGCAGCCCTCTCATCACCGGCATCCTGCTCCGGGTCGACTGGCTCCTCCTGCCTCTGCGCCCCGGGGCGCCGCTGGACTCCTCCTCAGACCCAAAACTCGGCAAGAAGCGGGAGGTGCCCGGTGCGCATCCCAGCCCCTGGAGAAGCGCACCGATCCGAGATACTCGCTGCGGCTCCACCTTGGCACCGCGGGGGCTGTGACCATAATCGAGTCAGCCGGGAGCGAGCAGTAACCCAGGGATGCACCTGTGCAACCCTCCAAAGCCGGGGGAGGGGGAGGTCGGAGGAGGAGGGAGGGATCAAACGGAAGCAGCCAGGATGCGGTGTGCGCGCGCGCCAGAGATGAGGATGGATGGTGCGAAGTGGAAGTTTTGGTGCTGATGGTGCGCGGAGTGCATCTTATAGCAGCAGGCTCCTCCTCAGCTCTCTCTCTCTCTCTCTCTCTCTCTCTCTCTCTCTCTCTCTCTCTCTCTCTCTCTCTCTCTCTCTCTCTCTCTCTCGTTGCGTGGTTATCTTGCCACAACTGAGAGTCACATGACTCCTTTCAGGTCTCGCCAAGCTCTGGTCCTCTTTCAAAGTGGAGGTGTGGGAGACAACAAAGGGATCCTCGCTTTGGGAAGTCGGCGCAGCCTCCCTCCTGATCGGATCAACACCTGGCTCTGGAAAATCTGGTTAGAATCCCAGAATCTTCCAGACAAGCCAACGAGGAGTGGAGACTCACACAAAGCCAAAGGACGAAACGTGTATTTTCACAAGAAACCCACCTGTGTGCTGTGTCTTATTTCATTTCTTAAAGCGACACTCCATGGAATAACTCGTTTAATTTAAAACTGGGTTTAAGTTTAAAAAAGTGGGAAAAAAAATGGATGGAGTCTGGCGATCCTTTGTTTCTCTCCTCAGCACCACATTATAAATTCTGGCGCTTGGACGCGTTCAGGAAGAGAATCAAATGTCACGGAACAGTCTCATTACGCCATCTTGTGGTTGCTTTTATCTTAGACAGTTTTCCACCCTTTCTTTGCGTTATTACCAACACTTTAAAATAAAAATTTTTTTCACTTTAAAATCATTAATTCGAGTTTTTCTGTTTTATGGGAATATGGGAAGACTTTTTCAACACATACAGATGAAGTGTTTTTCACATGAACTGACTGCTTGTGAGATTCACTGAGTTAATTTGGCTCAAAGTTGTGAGAGGTTCTAAGCACCACAGCAATCCAACCCTTCACCCCTGAGTCATTTTGTTATATTTGCCTATACTTCTTTTTTTTTTTCTTTACTGGACTAAAGTTTAATGTTGCGTCATGAACAACCACAAAAAAATATTTCATTCTCTGAATTATTCACCAACAGTTAAAGTGTGCTTCAAATCTTTACCCATCACATGCCCAAGCAGCAAATAATAATGATAATAATAATAATTAAAGGGACATATTCCACCTAAACCTAACGGTTACCAGTGTGTATTATTAACTCTAACATTAACCAAAGGCAAATTTACATCTTACCTCTAAACTTGACCTCTGACCCTGAACAAGGGTGTCCATCCTATTAGGACTGGGCTTTGATCCCCATGAGGATCATTGGTCTTTAGAAGGTTAGTAAATATGCCTCTATAGGACAGCTAAACAAATACACACACATGAACGCACACACACATTCATATGTCTGATTTTCATTGGTGCATTTTCATTAAGTCTTTATTTATTACTTTTGTTAGTTTGAAGTTATTTCAGTGACCATTATGGGTTTTTCATTCATTAACAGAATCATGTCCACGTGTGAAAGTGCAGCATTTAGGGCAAAAGTCACCGTTTCACTCGCAGCCGATAACTCCACCCTCAGACAACTATCACACAGACACATTGCTCAATACCTTGCGTAAGATTTACAAGGATGTGCTTTCTCCCTGGGGGCAGTGAGTCTGGTTTTGTTTGGTGTGGTGATGGTATAAAGGATCTTCCCAAAACAATTATGTTAATTTTTGTTGTGTTTTTTTGTAGCTTACTTTAGCACTGATGCTCATTTTTAGCATCAGAACGCTGAGTTTCAACAGACGGGCACACTTTGGCAGCCCCAGTTTAAATTTCTTCAGAAATGTTCGATTCATTATTATTATTATTATTATTATTATTATTATTTACAGTTGTACTTCCACACAGCAGAGTGGTTGTCACTGGGCGTGGACGTAGATAAGCACAAATTTGTGAAATATTGCAAGGACGAATCAGAGAGTTGAGTTGCCCCTCCTTTTGTGTGGGCTTATCTGATTGGCGCGATAGTCGTAAGCTCTTCACTGATTGGCTTTCTGTCAACGAGAGGCGGAACGCTGCAAGTCGCCGGCTCTGCTTGAGCAGCTTGATCTGCTGTCACCTTGGTCCGAACATCACTGTGTCCGGTTTCCCCTGTCGTCTCTCACTCTGTTGTGGATTTTTATTCTTACACTGAAGGTGAGCGCTTCATTTTAAACACTGGCCACTGCCCAGTTAGATAATGTCGAACTACGGGGAAGCGAGATGCTCTCGTTTTGTGCTTTTATCTCGGTACATCTTCCTGTTCTGTCGCTAAAGCGTAACGTTTAGTTTTCTAACCCCCAAGACGAAATATGACGTTATATCGTCGTGCTTTAGAGTGCTTGTGTTGGAGGAAGCGGAAAACGACACGGAGTTTTCGGTGGAGCTCCTTGTTCTTGGTCGGGTGCAGCTAGCATAAAGAGCCCATTCAGGCCCGGAGCTGCGTTAGAAAAACTCCTTCCTGGTTTCACGGAGTTACTTATCAGAATCGTTTTTGCTCAACTGGTTCTGTTAGAACCTGCTTTCCAGGTGTGGACCAACTGCTTCTTGGCCGTCTGAGCGGTCTGTCTGTCTCGTGCTCTGTTATAAAGCAGTAATCCCGGAAGCTTTGGGAAAAACTGTAATTATACCAAACGGGCAGATGTCAACAAGCGCAACTTCTTCTTAAACCTAAACTTTGTCGGTTTGCTGCAAATGTTGCATTTTTTACGTATACAGAAATAGTCATTGTTTTATTATTTTCTTGTTTTGAACCGCCATACTGTTCAGTCAGTGCATGTGTAAAGCATATGTTTATATGGCTTGTTCAAAAGACCATGTAAGAGGATTATTGTGGAGTAAATCTGGCGGTGCAAATTGAATGCTTAGTCATTTATTCGGGCTGCTCCCACTTCATAACGCGAAGAGATTATTTCACAGAGAGCAAACATGTGATCCCTCTGTTTTAATTCAGACGATTAAAACACGAGAGAAGCACCGATCTGCTATTCCGATCATCGATTTTTGTAAACATCTGACCTGCAAATGTCGATTTTGGCCACTGCTACATCAAGAACACTGATCTTCTTCAGCAGTAAAATTAGAAATCAAAAATTATTTCTCAAAATCTAATCTTGAGAGGAAATATGTACAAAAGTTTTTTGTGTTTTTTTGCACAGTCAATATATGTGTAATATTACAAAAATAATTACTGTTTTCAGCAAAATGATGTCATCTGCAACCATTCATTCATGTTTTATAACTGCAAGGAAAACTTTAAGAAGAATTTTTGAATTTCTTAGAAGATTTGTGACATTTCTCTTGACCGACTCTTAAAATCTGTAACAGATCAGCTGTGTGTTCTGTTCCTATAATCTATTGATGACTAGCCCCCTTTTTGTTTGGATTGCCACTACGTACAATCTGCTGCGCTTCTTTTCTTCACAGCGTGTGTGTTTGTGTTAAGATGTCTCAGAAGATCAAGGCCGGCTCAGTGGTGGAGATGCAGGGCGATGAGATGACTCGGGTCATCTGGGAGCTGATTAAGGACAAGCTGATTTTCCCTTACCTGGAGCTGGACCTGCACAGGTGAGAGGAGGTCATTGATTGTTTTACCCTCAAATGTGATGGAGGATTTCAAAATCAAAACGGGTCACCAAAAAATAGGAGGTATACTGTCACTTTTTTACGACGGTACATGAGGGTGATTTTAGATAGGAAGAGAAAGGAGGAGTAAATTTCCACCAAATGACTCAGACTGAGATGCAGATCAAAAGTTATCTAGAAAAAACTTTGAAATCTCAGAGTTTGAATAGTTTAAAATTTGCTAGAAATATTTTATATTAATCTCAGACATTTTCTAGAAAAAAAGGGAATTTCTGAGCTCCTAAAGTGGGAATTTTACAGGAGAAAAAATCTGAAATTTTGAGATGAATCTCAGAAATTTTCTGTTAAAAAAACCCCCAAATTTATGTTTTTTATTGTTATTATTAGTACTATTTCTAATTTTGAAACTTTGACAATTTCCAAATGTCAAACATTCTCAACTACTGGAGCTCAAAAATGTTCCTGCTTATTCTGGAATGTTTCTGAGATTAACCTGAAAATTTCTGAGTTTTCTGACAGAAATTTACTTCTTTTTCTCTTCTATTTGTGATGGCTCTACTGTGCCATCATACTTTTCCCCCTTCTCGATTAGCATTCAAAATGTTTAAAAAAAAACCCAACTCACTAGAGTTTCTGTTTAGTGTTCCTGTACTGCTGATATCAAGTGACCGTTCCTGCAGATCTTGCATGTCTGGTATATCTTGTTTTCATTAATCTCTTCTTGGGGAATTTGTTTTAAATAAGACAGTTTGAGGATGTCTTTGGATGTTTCACAATATAAATCCCAGTGCAACACTAAGGCTGCATTGATAACTTAACTTAGACAGAGCTACAGAAGTTTTCCTCTAAAGGTGGGTTTTGTCTTGGGGAGGAAGTGGAAAATTTGGCTGCAGTTGCTCAATGTTAGCATGTTACTCATTCCAGAAAAAAGAACAAATCACAGCATGGGAAGTACAAAATGAAAAGAAATGTTCAAAGCTGTTAAATAAAGCTGAAACAGTTTTTAAACCTTAAAAGTCTTTTAATTTAACTCCTCATGTTTTGATGAGAGGGTTTGATCAGCCTTTTGTCATGTTTAAAGAATATAAAGCTCATAATACTCACATTTTGTTCACTGTGAATGTTTTCCTTTTTTGGTGAACCTTTGCATACATTTTTTTAAATATTTAATCTCTCTTTTTCACATGAGATCATAAAAAAGTTAATGATCTGTTGTGATCAAGTTCTGAAAGTCCAGTTATGATAAGTATTGTGTAATACTGACCTTGTTGCACTAATAGAATCTTAGAAGGTGGAACTGTCAGAGTTTGAGCAACTCACAAAGTAAACTTAAAGTTCCGCCATTTCTTTCATTGGCGGATAATGTAAGAAATTACATTCTCCGCCAATGAAGAATGTAATTTACAAAGGAATAATTTTGTAGAGTTAGTCTCAGTAGTCAATATTTTACCTACAACAAGAGTCCTGAGCCCTAAGTCACTAACATTGATGTTTAGGTGTTTACAGAATTTCTTGCACATTTTCATAACCTACATTCTGTTTCATCAGTGTTTTATTCAAACTACTTTCCAATCCCAAAATTTCTAAGACGTCCATGCAAACACTAGCTTAAAATGATTAAACCCCAGTGAAAGGTGAAACAGGAAGTGTGTAGAGTAAGTGTGTGATATTAAAATGACAAAATGTAATTAATGCAGGTGCACTGATTAGACTTTTCCTGGCTGATTCTCATGTTTGCTTTGCTTTGATTCAGAACCCCCCCCCCTCTCCCAGTAACTTTAACACATAACTGATGATTCAATTAAACTTTATCTCAATTTATCAAATAATTGCAACAAGCACTTACCATAAAAGAAAACAAAAGCAGTGCAGGTTTTAAATCCAACTGAAAACAAAGCGATGACTAGATCATTCCTATTCATGAATGGAAATAAGTGTATGACCTTATCCTGGTTTTTATTCAGTTCAAATCAACATGCATAAATTATATGGAGCTTCATGTGTTTTTAAACCTCCAAAAAAGGGAGTCTTCATGCATTTAAATGAAATTATTTTGCAAATTGTTGATGATTTGTAAATTATTGGACAGAAGTGTTAAAGGGAAAATCTGCCTATTTTGTTTGCTGGAATGGAGTGGAGCATTACTACTGCAAATCAGCCATTTGTAGATGTTTGTGAAATGGACAAAAATAGATTTATTGATTCAGTAAAACTAACAAATAGCTATTTGAATTCAAGCTTAAAAAAGTGAGACAATCAATTAAATGAATAGTTTATTCCGGTAACTCCATCCTTTGGTCTGTATTCATCAGTTTTTGTGTCCTAGTTTAAACTTTCTGCAGAATGGGGAGGGGAAACTAGGTAAAAGGTCACCTCTTCAAACAAAGGCACCGGGTGCACACAGATGCTCTCAGGCTTCGACAATAAGGCAGTGTTTCTCAACCCCGGTCCTCGACACACACTGCTCTGCATGTTTCACTGCTTTAACACGCCTGATTCAGATTATCACAATTCAGTGAAAGCCTATTAATCAGCCATCAGTTGCAGTGAGGTTGAAGAGAAATAAAAACATTTCTTTCTGAATTTTGATCGTCTGAATTTTGTTGGTGTGGATTAAAAAATTAATCCACATCAACATATAATCAAGTATCGAAAATATGGCCAAGCATAACTAAAGTTTGGAAAAATGTAATGTTCCAATTGTTGATTTTTGTGTTTGTTTTTGTTATGTAAAGCACTTTGAACTGCCTTATTTGCTGAAACGTGCTATACAAAAAAAGTTTAATTGATTGGTTTGATTGAAGTAGACAAAAAGAAGAAATTTCACCAAGTCAATCAGGAAAGCTTGTAAGAAAGAAGAAAGAAATTATATCAACCTTCCAGACGTCTCAGGTCTTCTGGTCTTGGTTCTACTCTGCATCCCCAGAACTAAATGTGGAGAAGCAACGTTCAGCTTCTATGCACCACAATTCTGTGGTGCAAAAAACAAAAACAAAAAACTAACTTCCAGAAAACTGCAAAATTGCCAAAACCCAGAGCTCCGTTAAACCAAGGCTAAAAACCCCACATGTTTAGGGTTTACTCTGATTCCTAATAACTGGAGCATTGGTTAAGATATTGGTGTAATGCACTTTGAACTGCCTTGTTGATGAAATGTGCTACACAGATAAACTGGACTTGAAGCAGGGAAATGCCAAAGATATGCAGAGCATTGTGCCTTGAAGAGCAGCATGGGAAAACACTGATATAAGGAAATGAACAGCATTCTGATCTGGTTGTGTTTGTTCCACTGGTTTGTTGGAGGTCATGTGTAACCAGTCAGTCATTGCACACAGGACTGCTTGTGTCTTGGTGTTTCAAAAGTGTCCTCATTAAAGACACTAATAGTGGAGTCTAAGAGAGGAACAGGGTGTGAATGGACCCTGATGGGAAACTCTGTGACGGGTCTTTGAAGAGTTGTAATTAGCTGCAGTGTGGAACGGGCAGAGCTCCAGCAGCTGTTTGAATTATTCTGTAGTTGAAAGCAAGCTCACGTTCAGTTTCCCCTCACATTAATGTTGCTTCCGTCTTCTGACATTAAGTTCATTTCTAAACCCATTCATAGTAGATTAATATTCAGAATTTTAGCTAAGTAAAGCAGTGGCTTCAGCTCATCAGTGCCTGGCTTACATTAATGCTTCTACCACAGAAGTGCACGTGTTTTACCTCCTACAATTTGTATGTCCACTTTCTGCATTCCGTTAGCTATAATTCAGCCTTGACTCCGCTCTCCTTGTTGTCGTCCTGCTCAGTTTTGACCTCGGCATGGAGAACCGAGACGCGACCGACGACCAGGTGACGGTCGAGGCAGCAGAGGCTGTCCGGCGCTACAACGTGGGCATCAAGTGTGCCACCATCACGCCGGACGAGAAGCGCGTGGAGGAGTTCAAGCTGAAGAAGATGTGGCGCTCGCCCAACGGGACCATCCGGAACATCCTGGGAGGCACCGTGTTCAGGGAGGCCATCATCTGCAAAAACATCCCCCGCCTGGTGTCCGGCTGGGTGAAGCCCATCATCATCGGCAGGCATGCACACGGAGACCAGGTGAGCTGGTCCTCAGCACTGCTAACAGAGACTCCTCCAAGCTTCCAGAAAACAGCCGAAACATATCACAATATAAGGGTTTTACACCAGTCAATACAGATAATTATTGATTGGTTTTTTGTTGTAAATATCTGAAATACTTCGAAACTAGTGATATGACATTCCCATTGTGTCTACAGTTTCCTCTCCAGCTGTTGTACTCATTTTCTCCCTTCACTCCATTGTTTTTTGTCAGTAGCTATGAGGCACAGTGGCCAAACCTGAAACTGCTGCTGCGCATGTTACTTGAAAAGTTGTCGCTAGGTTACCAATGACTTGGAGTGAACAGAAGGCACATGTTAGGTACCCCAAGGTTCAGTCCTGGGACCCCTTGGGTTTAATGTCTACATGCTCCAGCTAGCTCAGGTTATTGCAGGTAATATTATCGCGTGAACCTTGAGAGGTTGTGTGGCTAAAGCCTTTCCTTTGCTTACATCCCCCACAATGCTGTGTGGTTCTGGATTGGAGTTCAGCAAAACTATTGAAAATTCTGTCTGACATATTATCTATTGATATTGATCACATGTGTATTGTGAGATATATTGTTATTGCTTTATTTCCTTGCAGGAATCATATTACCAGGTTTTATGAGCTGGTTTATTACCTAACAAAGCTGCTCCTGAAGCACACTAGAACAGGCCTCAGCACTTTGTGTACTAATGAGCGATCTCAGATCCACTGTTGGATGAGACAGTGTGGGGTTGCCAGGAGACTCTGGATCAATAATTAAATTTCATCCCCCGCTCTTTGGACTGGCCTCTGTTGCCTTGACTAGTTAGGATCAGACATCTGGGTAGCAGGTTGGTTTATGGCTCTGTGACAAAGTCAACAGTTGTGTGTTCAGGGGAAAGGTGTAGGTGAAAGGTAAGAAAGCCTGCTGGTTACATAATGGATGTGCCTTAGATACTCCGACTGACGGTTCCTGCTGACGTCTTCTTGGCTATTTCATGAACTTTTCACGACGCTTATCATTTTTGTACTTTTCGGTGGGTTCTAATACACTGCTAACTCTCTCTTCCTCGCTGTGCTCTCCACAGTACAAAGCCACTGACTTTGTAGTGCCAGGGCCTGGGAAAGTAGAGATGATCTACACACCCACGAATGGAGAGCCGGTCAAATATGTCGTCCATCAGTTTGAAGGTAAAGAGGAAGTCAACACGATATACGAAAGAGCTGATAATTTCACAGAAACATCTCAGATTTAGCACCGTTGTCTTTCACCATCGAGTTGCTCAGTAGAGGTTCTTCACTCAAATCAAATGTGGTTCAACACCCCTGAAATTTTGCACAAGTTCCCTGCTTTCCACTGAGCCATTGTTCATTCTCCAGGAACTACAAACAGGATCTAGATTTGTCGGTAGCACTTTATTTGAAGGGGTGTGCATAAGACTGACATGACACTGTCCATCCATCCATCCATTTTCTTTACACCTTTTTCCCTAGTGGGTTTGGGAGGTGCTGGTTCCTATCTCCAGCTACGTTCCGGGCAAGAGGCAGGGTACACAGAAGCAGACAGGACAAACAACACACACACACACCCCCACACACCTAGGGAGAATTTAGAGAGACCAATTAACCAGTCATGTTTTTGGACTGTGGGAGGAAGCCAGAGTACCCGGAGAGAACCCACGCATGCACAGGGAGAACATACAAACTCCGTGCAGAAAGACCCAATGTTTTTGACTGTTGTCATGAAGTGTCATTCAGTAAACAATAACACTTTTAATACAGTTTGTATTCTTTGTATTCTTGATGAGCACATCCAGTGTGATCGGTTCATGTTGTTGTGTCTGTCCAGGTACCGGTGGTGTGGCTTTGGGGATGTACAACACCGATTCGTCCATCCGAGACTTCGCCCACAGCTCCTTCCAGATGGCTCTGTCAAAGGTCTGGCCGCTGTACCTCAGCACCAAGAACACCATTCTGAAGAAGTACGACGGTCGCTTCAAGGATATCTTCCAGGAGATCTATGAGAAGTGAGACCTTCACTAAACTGCTAGAATAACAAGCACACCGACGCAGAACTGAAAGGGGATTGCTTGTGTCTTTCAGAGAATATCGAGCTCAGTTTGAGGCCAAAGGTATCTGGTACGAGCACCGACTCATCGACGACATGGTGGCCCAGGCCTTAAAATCAGAGGGAGGTTTCATTTGGGCCTGCAAGAACTACGACGGTGACGTGCAGTCAGATTCTGTAGCACAAGGTTGGTGAAACGATCCATTTGGTGAGCAGTGAAGGAACCTCTGCTTCCGATTACCCCAACCAAAGGTCATGATTGATGGTTGTTTTTAGGGTACGGTTCTCTGGGCATGATGACCAGTGTTCTGATCTGTCCTGACGGACGCACTGTGGAGGCTGAGGCCGCCCACGGCACGGTGACGCGCCACTACAGGCAGCATCAGCAGGGCAAAGAAACCTCCACCAACCCCATAGGTCGGAGGAATATTCTTACAACACAAATATGCGCCCTGGTGTTTTTGACCGAAGCCTGTCCTCACGCTGTGGATGTGTTTGTTTCAGCCTCCATCTTTGCCTGGACGCGAGGTCTACTCCATCGGGCGAAGCTGGACAACAACGCAGAGCTCCGGGTGTTTGCTGAGGCTCTGGAGGCCGTCTGCATCGAAACCATCGAGGCTGGATTCATGACCAAGGACTTGGCCATCTGCATTAAAGGAATGCCAAAGTAAGTCACGTCCATCATACGTTACCAGCACATTTATTAGAGACACAAACTCATAGCTCTATGGGTAAATCCCTTTCTGGTATTATGGTGCAGGTAGGCCTGCCACAATAACAAATGTTGCTGGATGATAAATTATCCCAGAAGTTATTGCGACAAATGATAATATTTTTGTTGTGCCATTCAGGGTTTTCCCCAGAAAACTTGCTAAGCCCAGTGGTTCGGGTGCCAGGACAGTCATTCAATCAGCGGCCTGCCATGTTTTTGAGTTTAAAAATGTATACAGTTGATAGGAAATTTGAAAATATCACTTGATAATTATGTGTTATTGGAAGAGAAATACTTGAATACTGACTATAAAGTCTTAAAAAATGCAAACATTAAAAAAAACTAAAATAAATAAGCAATGCTTAGCCTGGTGGGGGCCCAAGTAACTTATAGTACACTGGGGGAGACCCAGCCATTGTTCTTGTGGCTGTTCTCTAGAGACCCAGCAATACTAACAGCAAACCAATGAATTACAGCCACAGTGTCATGCTTTTACTAAAACACAAGATATTCCATGCTTTATCCATAGACAGGAAAGCAAACATTTTTTTCCTGATGTTTCTTACTGGGAGTCATGTAATTGAACAAGATTATTGTGAGATATCATCCATGTTCCTTTTTAACTGTTTAAATTTCTGACCTTGACCTGGAAAACACATTTTCTCTTGCTTGTCAATGTTTTACAGTCTGCCTGAACATTGTGGCCCACAGGGTGAAGTCCACTGAGATTTTATACTGAATTACAACAGTTGTAGTTTCACCACAATAAACCAAGATCAGCTCAGTTGTCTTCTTCTCTGTCAGGATATTTTAATTAAAAGATTAAGTGCCTATTGTCAGATTAAATATTGGTCTCTCCAAATGAGGAGATTCCATTCTTCATGCAAAAAAATCAGCAAATACAGAGGCATTATGGGATAGATTAAAGGTCACCAAGTTCATTTTGGACTCCTGAAAATGTAGTGTACGTCATTTCACGAGACATGATTTTTTTTCCAGAAGATCTTTTAAAGGAATAATTCACAACTGTTAAAGATGATTGCTATTATGTATTTGGTTGTTAAATTATTTATTTATTTAGCTATAATCTTATGAGGATTTTGTATGATGATCAGTCATTAGTAAGTTATATTAGGGTCAGAGGTGATGTCACTGTCTGAGAGAGCGATGGGTGTTACACCACTCTGCAGTTAAATAGGATCTAGGTAAAATTTGAGAAGAAAGCCAACAGAATTACAGAGTTTATATTTTAGACTATCTTTACCCTTCATGTGTATAAAATTAAGTCTTCTTTCTTGAAGCTTCAAACAACTTTTTGCTCGTGTTGAATTTCTTTTTAAAAACATCTCAACAGCTGCCTTCCCACTACAAATGCACGCAAAACTTTGTTGAAATTCAGCTAATGTTGAAAAACAAAATTTCACATTTGTGGTGTTTGCATTAAATAAGAAACACAATTAAAATCACACATAAGTAAGTTTTTCACATAAGTCAACACTCATAAAAAAACATGGTGTGTCATCATCATCCTACCACTTCCTGTTGTCTTCTTTGTCTTTTCTGCCTGTAGTAACACCTGGTTGTTGATCATGTGACTTATGTGATGCGAAAAAAGTGTTCAGTTGTGGAAAATACACAAATTTTGATATGGCTGAAAAACCAACTCATCCTGGCACCAAAACTTTTGATCAAAAATGTGTTCTTTCAAAATTGGCATGTTTCCCTTAAGCAAATATATTTTTGTAATTCCAACTTTCACAATTTTATGGTCACAGGAAACACAATCACTGATACTGAAACTGGCTGGGGTCAGATAGACAATCCAGAAAAGAGCTGTTGTGGTAGTTAGGTATATTGCGTTCACTGATATGTAAAAGGTAGGATTTTTCAATTCCGACCAGCTAATCCACTAATCAGGGTTGGTGAAGACTAAAAATCATTCAGTTCCCTGACCTTCTCTCCTGTATTTTTTATGTTTTTTTGTTTGTTTTTTATTTTTGCAGTGTGACACGCAGCGACTACCTGAACACCTTTGAGTTCCTGGACAAGCTGGCAGAGAACCTGAAGTTAAAGCTGGCCACGCAACCCAAACTGTGATCCCACTTCCCCAGCTGCAGCATTACACACAGACACACACCGCTGGCCCACGCACACAGGGGATGACCTTCCGGACAGCAGAGTGTTGGCCAAACAAGCAGGAACTCCACAAGGTCTTAGCTGTAGCAAAGGGTTGGTGAAGGAGGGTGCGCCGTCACTCATGCTGCATCAGAACTGCATTACCCAGACATTAACAGCCTCCAGGAACTAATATGACCTCTAACCTTAAGGCGTAGTGTCGTTTTTCTTTTTTTCTTTTTTTTTATTGTGGTTGCACTAGCTCCCTGATGTCTGCTCAGGGAAGCTAGTTGCTAGGAAACTTCTGGACCGTCATTGCCTTATTTGCTGTTTTTATCTAAATCATGTGTGGATTCTGGTCATCTCCGTTGTCTCGTCGTGTTTTACGAAAACCTCAGGCGCTGTTGTGAAACTGGAGAGCCAGAGAAGCAGAGCACAATCACTGGTGTTGTCAGTAATGAGACTTTTCAGCTTTCAGCTGAGCGACTAAACATTCCATGACTTTATTCATCTCGTAACTCAGAAAACACAATAAACTGTAAAGATTTCAAGAAGTCTGACTCCTTAATACAGTTTGCAAGCACACTACTCATAACCAATAAAAACTCTTAAATGTCCAACATCGACTTAACAAAGAGATGCGTTTATTTGCCGTTTCCTTGATGTTTGCGTGTGTGTGTGTGTGGGGGTGTGTGTGTCTATGTGTGTGCATCAGCAATAATATTCATGTAATAAATGTGTCTGCCAAAAACAAAGTTGTAAAACTTCATTTTATAACAAAACACACATTAGGGCTAAGAGTACAGTAGCCGATTTTAATATCAGACACAGATAACCCAATTAATTGAAATGGTTTTAAATCATTACATTTTTGATGGAAGAAAGCTATGAAACATAACCCAGCTTTTACTGCCAGTTTATTTTAAGCCCCACATCCATAAAATTAACTTTTTAAAGCTAAATTTGATTTAGCAACATGGTCAAAGTCTTGACATCTGTCAACCACTGACTGGTTGTTACCATGTAGGGTGGCACAAACAATTATTAAGTTTTGGGGAGATTTTACTAGGATGGTTGTGACCCTTAATAAGTAAAGACATTGTATGAAAACTTTATGTAATAAAGTTATCTTTTCATATCAAAATGAGATCATTTGAAAAATGAAAAAACAACAAATAGACACAGTTAAGATTACAATGTCCTATGTTTTTTATTATTATTAATTATTCCATGAATTGATTTTGATTATTCAGCAACAACAACAGAATGTGGCTCGGTCTTGCTTTACTTAGACAATACTTTAGTAAATTGATGATCCATCTATAAAGAAATACTTTTCAGGAAACGGTATTGAATGTTTATGGCCCAAGTTAGAGTCAAAATAAACTACATAAAAAAAACATAGATGATAAAAGAAGAATACGTTATGTTACACCGTAAGTATTTTTCAATTGACTTTTTTTTTTTTTTTAAATAAATGTATACCAACCACTTGGGCTGGCAAACATAATTTCAGTTCTTGAATTGTGGTCGAACAAAAATCATTCAGAGGACTGCAAGTGACCCCGAGCCATCCTTTGGACACCGCTGACTGACAGGAAGTTCTCTGTGCTCAGCTTTATTACGGCGTAATAACGTGAAAGTTGACGTGATTATGTTAGTTTTTAATAAGTTTTACTGAATCACATTTCGTTTTCCTTTAATACATAATAAATGTAATACAGTTTTATTTATTTATGTCGAACATGATAGAAGTACAAAATCGCGCACATGAGCAAGGAATGCAAAAGACATTTTTTTGTACTGCAGTAATCTTAACATGCTCGAAAATTGCGACCATATAAAAACAATATAAACCGCAGAGCCTGTGTTTGTCCAGCAGAGGGCGCTGTGGCAGGAAAAGCCTCCTCTCGTGTCTTTGACAGTAAACAGCTGACAGCGGATGGTAACAGGTGATAACAGCAGCGGCTCTTTCTGAAATAGAATAACTACTGTGAGCGTAGAGCCGCCGAACCGCAGAGCTTCATCCGCCTCATTCTCACACACCGTCTCTGACCCTGCCGCCGCATCATGGACCCTCAACCCAACCAAGTGAACCTCAGAGGGAGAAGCTACCCGAGGCAGAGCGCAGCAGGAGCGTCCGGAGCGGAGCCGCAGGCCCGGCATGAGGACGGACAAACCCCGGAGGTGGGGTGTCAGCCTGCGGCAGACCGACAGCCACAGTAGTGAGTAAAAAACGATTTCAACTAATATGAACAAGTGACTCCCAGATGGTAATTGATATTCAAAAACTAAAGAAAGAAATATCAATGTAAAGGATGTCGTTTCTATGTTTGTTTACGTATAGGGGTTGTTGTTGTTGTTTTTTGTGTGTGTGCTAAATGAAAATAGATCCTACTGAAAGTTACGTTTTCCTCAGATTACTTTCAGTTTCGTTTCAGTTTCGTTGCCTTCAGGGTGTGTGGTAAATCCTAGTTTCCTGCCAAACGCTGGGTGACCTGGTATAGCAAGGACAAATAAATATCATCCATGGCTAAGTCTAATTTAGACACTGAAGTTTTAACTGGATGCTTTTAACAGAAGAAGACGGAAAGTATTCTAAAGGTAACCTTGATTTCAGAGAGGTTTATTTTATTGTGCTACATAAAACCTTAACCCAGTGGGTTTAAAGGGAGTGTAGTGGCCATTTGGAGTCCTCTGGATGATTTGGAGTGACTCCCATCAAGTTGATACTTTTACTGACAAATAAAAATATACTTAAACAAAAGCTTGGGTACAAAACAGGTCATTCCAAATTGAGCTTTGATATTTCCATAAAGTTTTTATCTATGTATTTATTAAATTGCAGGACAAAGTTAACCATCAGGGGAAAAAAACAAACATATTTTTCCATCTTACGGATTATGTTTCCATTATTATGTTATTATTTCCAGATGTGGTCACTTACTCTATTGAGGCTCCTTAACTATGATTATAGAGTGTATTTTCTAAAGAAAGTAATAATTATATGTTAATCAAATGTCCCCCACACTTATCCTATTATTTTAAAAGTGGAAATGGCAAAAATATATCTCACATTTTTACAATTTCAAAGCCTGAAGTCCATCAATACGTGACAGCGTTGTCATTTTTCGTCAAACATTTTGTTTAATGGAGGAGTTGTGATCAACCTCAACCTCAATTTCCCTAAGGGAAATAAAGTTTAACCTAACCTAACCTAATTCAGTGGTCTGATAGACAAAACTCAACTAACACAGTTATTTTTCTAAACATTGCTCTCAAGTTTGTTAAGCTACATAAAATGAAACGTTTTAACGTACATATAAAGCTGCTTATAAAACATTTTTGGTGATCTATTTTATGAAATACAACTAGAGGGAGACAAATTGTGCTTTTTTACATGGAATTCCTCCTTTAACAACTCTGTTTTTGGTTTGTATTAAAAATAAATCATGAACAGAACCACAGACATTCAATAGTTTTATGTGCAGACTCGTTCTTTAAACTTGGCAAAATAGAGAAAACCCTTTCAGAGAAAGAACCACCCATGTCTCTTTTTTTGGTCTCTTAGCATAGACAAAAAAAAATGTTCTTGACCAAAATGAAAAGCAGTTGAGCGGCCAAAGAAATCTGCCTTTTAATAAGGCAAACACATGGGCACCTTTTATTTATATATTCAGATTGATTTGTTGGTTTTTCTCTTTTTTCAGCTCTTTATGTTTGTGTTTTTCAAAAGAGGTTGGCCTCAGATTGTGACCTACGCTGGACGTCTGCGGCCTATAAATACTCACCTAACACAAACATGACAGAAGTTTAAAGCTTTTCCATGTGAAAACTCTCCGGACGCTGGCAGGAAGCTGACAACAAGCCACTAATGGCTCAACTCCACAGAGAAATCGACTCGATTTTAAACACCCTGACCACAATCATCAGCTCGCTTTTCTTCCTGGGCGGAGGTTTCTGATTGTTGGCATTTCCCTTTCTGTTAAATTATCAACAAAATCGCCCCAAACACTTCTCCAGCAGATTCCCTGGAACGTGGACAGATGGTCAGAGGAAACAGAAATCACACTTTGGTGTAAAGTCGGATGGTTTCTGTTAAAATCATCCCGGATGAGTTCACTGAGTGTTTCTGTTCCAGGCCAGAGGAGCAGGATGTTCTGAGAGTCAGGAAGACAAAAAAACCCAAAACATTTCATCTTTCTCTGGAGCTTCACTTCAGAGAACAACACTGCAAAAACACATCATCTTACCAAGTATTTTTGGTCAAGTTTATTGTCCAAATATCTTAGTACATTTGAAATAAGACAACTAACTTACAAGAAACTTTTCAAGACGATATAGGAGCTTAAATTGTTTTATATTGATATAAAAGTATTAGTTCCACTGGCAGATTATTTCATTTCTTCAATGTTATAAGTGGGGGAAAAAAACTACCAGTGGAACTAGTACAATCAATATTATATCAATATTAAGGGGTAATTGACCATATAAAAACCATATCTTGCTGAAAAGTTACTTACCAGTTAGTTTTGTCTTATTTCAAGTATAATAATAAGATATTTGTACTAGAAACTAGACCAAATACTTGGTAGGATTTTTGTGTTTTTGCAGTGAAGTTAAAGTGTTTGACACTAAAACATATCCAATGTTTATATTTACATTTTAAAATCTCACACCATATTTTAACTTTGTTCACTTTTTCATGTCCTTTTCTTTTGGAATCTGAGTTTTCATCTGTCGTGTCCAAGAACTTTGACGTTTCGATGCTCCGAGGGTACAAGCATGTCTGGATGAACGGATGGATGTTTAGCTTTTAGTACTCGAGCATTTGAATTTAAGACGGCGTGTCGCGGAGACGGAGAAACAACAAAGAACAAAAGGAGTGAATTTCCACCAAAAAGCTCAGAAATGTTGAGATTAATCTCTGAAACTTTCTAGAAAAAAATCAAAGAAATGTCTGAGCTTAAACAGTCAACAAAAAAAAAAAAAGAAAAAGAAAAACTCAGACATTTGTTTTTCTCTGAAACTATTTTTAGAAAAAAAATACATGGCAAGTTTCAAAAAGTCAAAAAACACTTTTTGAAACTCAGAAATTGTTTCTTTCCTATTTCCCCCTATTTTTCTGTCTACAATGACCCTGGTACACAGTTGTAAAAACTCCAACAAAATCAAAAACATATTAATTATTTTATTTACTTAATCCCATCATCATCATCATCATCATTAGGAACGAGACTAAAACCACTGAAGCCCAAGATCACTTAATGTCCTAAATAGAACATCTTGAATGTTGCAGATGGAAAATATCAGAATGGGGTGTGAATATTATGTTCATTTAGACAAAGGACAAATACCAGAAATGCGTTGCTTCCATTATGTCCTCAGTAGGGAACCAGTCACATGTCTCAAATGTAAAATTGTGTTTTGATGCTGCAGCACCTGTTCAAACTTTGTCTGAATGCCGGATTAGAGTCAGCGTTCTCGTCCCTAACCAGCTCTTTGTGTCTCAGCTCAGGAGCGTTCACCGTCATTCCGCCCAACCAGATCCGCCGGAGCAAGAACAAAGAAAGTAATGATCCGCCGAAATCTGGTTTGATCTTCATAAACGTTTGGCAAATTTGCTTCCGGTGATTGATGTGGAACTCCTCTGCAGTGGCTCAGAAGGAAATGGAGGATCTACAGAGATACAGGGAGGCACACAGGCCTGGTCCGCTGCACCTCGCTCCAGAGAGACTGGGTAATCACTGGGATCAGCCTCATTACATTCTGGGGATCACCGGCTTTATTGGCACTTTATAGTCGCTGATATCTGTTGATCCATCCAGGTGGAGGGGATGTAACTGTAGCCGAGGCCAGGCAGAGGCAGTTTACCAACCAGAGAAGCTTCAGTCTGCAGAAGAAGGTACATTATCTTCCCTCATACACTGTAAAAAGGCAAAATCTTACCAAGTATTTTTGGTCTAGTTTCTATTTCTTGTTTTAAATCAATAATTCCTTGACATTGATGAAAAAGTACTGATTTCACTTGCAGATCTTTTCACTTATGACATGGAAAAAATGTCTTGTTATCAGAGAAATAATCTGCACTGCAAAACCACAAAATTTTACCAAGTATTTTTCCAGTGCAAATATTTCAGTTCACTTGAAATAAGACAAAACTAACTCATAAATAACTTTTCAGCAAAAAATTAAGAGACCACTTAAAATGATCGGTTTCTTTGATTTTACTCTTTACAGGTAAATGTTTGAGTAAAATGAACATTGTTCTTTTATTGTAGGAACTCCTGACAACATGTCTCCGAAATTCCAAGCAAAAATCTCAGTATTTATTTGTAGAAAATGAGAAAAGATGCAGCGCTTCCAAACCTCAAATAATACAAAGAAATCAAGTTCATATTAATTTATAAACAACAATACTAATGTTTTAACTCAGGAAGAGTTCAGAAATCAATATTCGCTGGAATAACCAGGATGTTTTCTATCCATTGCAGTGGATCTTCATTCTATTCCAGAGCTGTATAGGAGCTTGTTTCATGTAAATAATTCCTTGATATTGTGGAGGAGTTTTTTCATTAGAGAGAAACAGTTTATTTACATCATGCAGTGTTCCTTTATGTATCACATAAATGTAACGTTATTGAATCACAGTCAAGATGTTTTCTGTTCCGTCTGCAGAGGGTGTATAAACTAATTGAACAAGTTGTGACTACTGAAGTTTTCCCAGGTCTGCTGAACTTTCCCAGGCAGGTTGTCTGGGAACTTGCTGTTTTTCCCGTGGCCTTCCCAGCACGGAGATAAAGTGTTTAGTTTTCGCATCCCGTAGACATGATAGTGAATGAGCATACAGAGCTGAATTGCTCCATCTGCCTTTTGTTTTTCTTTCTTTTGTTTTGGTCCTTGAAGATTAAGTCTCCGCCTTTGTTAGCTGAGAGAGAGGTGAATAAAGTAACTGTAATTTTGAGTTTGTTGGAACGGTTATTTCCTCAGTCCATGAATTTTCTGTTCTCCGGCCGTAAGCGCAATAAAGATGATTTTGCTCCCTGATTTTTGTCTGGATCTCAGTCTCTGAGTTGTGCACTTCACAATATCAATGAAAAAAATACTGGTTTTATTGGCAGATTAAATCACTTTTAACAAGGGAAAATTGTCTTGTTATAAATAAATTTATCTGCCAGTGAACTTGCACTTTTTTCATCAATATCAAGGAATTATTTACATAAAACAAGCTCCTATATCTTTCTGAAAAGTTACTTCTAAGTTCTAAGCAGGTCTTCTGGTTTGTTTTTGCAGTGTATTGTTTTGACATGTATATTTGTGTGGTCGATCCACGCAGCGTTCAGACAGCAGACGCTTTGAAAACTATCGCATATAATTTAGTTCCACACATGGAAGTGTGACACAGATCAGATTTTTTGGGAGGGTGGAAGACTGGAATTATGTCTTTGACACTGCGGCGAAAACGTCGGACAGGGACAAAAAAAAATCGGATTTGGGTCAAATTTGCCTGCTGTGGGCAACATGAACGCCATAAGATGCTTCTGCACAATTTACCATCAAATAGGATGAAGTATTTGGTAATAGGAACTGATGTCAAACTGATTTTCAGATTTTACTTCCAATTTATTATATATATTATTTCAATTCATTTTACATTTATGGACTAACTTGCCTTGGCGCGTCACACCCAACCCTAATGGAAGATCTTTCAAATTTGCGGTTGCAACATTTAGTCATGTTGCAAACAGGGATGTGAATACTTTTACCGGCACTTGGACACATCCTGATCAGGGTTGTTTTTTTTTTTTTTCCACCTATCAAATATTTGTGGTAATTCTGTGGCGTCCTGTTTCATAATTCCCAAAACAGAGACAGAGCAGCTGATTAACTAGGTTTTGAAATGCTGTGTCTGAGCATGCTTAAGCAATGTGATTAAATATGATTATCTTATCTGACCTTTTACGTTGGAGTTCTTATTGTTTTTTTTCAAGCTTAAAAAGGAGGAGATGGACAAGAAGAAGAGACAAGAGGAGGAGGAAGAGTGGCAGAAGATGAAGGCAACACAGAGGGAGAAGGTGAGTCCAGACGTACAAAATCAGAATCATTTCTACAGTAAAAATGTCTGATATGTCACAATCTGCTGGGTTGGTTTTTATTTTTCACATTTCCACTTCTTTTACCAACAAAAACATACATGTTTTTGATCAGCCGTTTGTGATGGAGGCTGTTACGTGGGGAGTTTCCTGACCAAGCGTTCCGATCTTTTGTTAGTGTCACCGTCCTCCATCCTGATGGAAAATCCACAGATCTTCACCAAACTGATGGTAGAGGTTCCTCCTGAAAGATACATCTGTATTCATAACCATGTTATTAGGGGGAATTGTGGGTAAACACGATTTATTATGTGGGTTTTATCACAATGTTTCACTTTTACTTCTGTACAAGTGATTTTCCAGAACAATCAGAGGAAATAACTGGAGCAGTTGCTCCTGCGGCGTCCTTAACATTCAAAACTCTTTTCCTCACAGTGTGTACGCCGCAGCTACACCTGCTGTCAATCATGAGCAAGCTCTGCTCTGGTGGCTCTACTCTGGATGACGCTGCACTGCAAAAACACATTTTACTGAGTGTCTTTTGTCTGATTTATAGTGGAAATGTCTTAGTTCACTTGAAATAAGACAAAACTAACTTCAGAGTCATTTTCAGCAAGGTACAGAAGCATGTTCTAAGTCAATTATTCCTTAACATTGATGAAAAAGTCCCAGTTCCACTGGCAGATTATTTCACTTATGAAAAAACATTTTTCCCATATGATAAGTGAAATAATCTTCCATTAAAACCAGTAATTTAAGGAATTATTGGCTTAAAACAAGCTCCTATATTGTGATGAAAAGTGGTTTTATTTAAAAGTAAGTTACTTTTGTCTTATTTCAAGTGTATTAAGATATTTACAATAGAAACTAGACCAGAGATACTTGGTAAGATTTAGTGTTTTGTAGTGTTCAGCCTCCTGATGTCTTCTTCTCTGAAATTAAATGTTGCATCTTGAAGTTCTTCACGACTCAAAACGTTACTTTCAACTGCACATCCTGCTTGTTGTCTTTATTTTTTAACAATTTATGTCACGACTCAACAATGCCTCAAGAAACGATTCTTCTTTTAAAAGAGCGAAACGTCTGCTTGACCGCATGCAAAGCTGTGATTTAGTGAAACATAATGAGAACTGCCAGGTTTGGCCTGTAGGTGTCAGCAGAGACAAGCGTCCAGTGAAGCGTCTCCGTTTCTCTCAGCATCAGGCTGAAGAACCACCTGACTGATGGGGCTGTGGAGGAATGAACGTCAGACGTGTTTCTGGGCAATTACCGTAGGACACCAAGCTGGTAACCATAGAGACCGTTCTCCCACGTTGCGCCATTGGAACGCGGCGGTAATCCGGCTGATAAAACCGCGCCGAGAAACAGTCTGATCTCAGATTATGGACGTGGCGGGACAAGGCGGCGGCGGCGGCGGACACTGAGGTGCCCTCCTGTTCGGGAAGACAACATCCTGATTCTACAGGAATTACTGTCTCTATGATCCAGATGTTCAGACCGCCAGCATCACTGATCTCACAGTCTGGACATGCAGTAATCCCATGGCAATGCATTAAAAAAATTTACAGATTAGAAACAAGATGAAAAACTGTGATGTAAATATAAAACCTTTTCTAACTGATAAATCCATTTTCTCTCAAAATCTCAGTAAAGAGTAAAGAGAATATTTCATGTATAAAGAGCCTTATTTATGGCAATTATAATTCAGTTATTTTATTTATAACATGGGACAAATATCTGGTTATAAGTGAAAAAACTTGCCAGTGGAACTAGAACTTTTTTTTAAAAATCAATATTAAAGAAATATTGTCTTCAAACAAGCTTCTATATCTTGCTGAAAAGTGACTTGTAAGTTAGTTTTGTCTTATTTCAAGTGTATTAAAATATTTGCAGTAGCCACTAGACCAAAATTACTTAGTCAGGTTTTATGTTTTTACATTTTCATCTATTAAATACACATTTTTTTACTGATAAATAACACCGCATTTAAACAATGTAAGGTACAAAACATACATTCCTATTAATTAATAGCTTTTCATTAATTTTTAGTTTTGCAGTAACTAGAACCACAAACCTACTATTTTTTTCTCAAAGCATAATATAATTTCTCAATTAAGAAAACATTCAACGTCCCACAAAAAAAAAACAAATTAAAACTGTGATCTACTGACCTATTTTCTACAAAAATCTGACTATTTTGTTCATTTTAATAAAACTGAAACTGTTTAGTTCATTATTGAGCAGATAAAATTAAGAAAGGCATTAAAAATGTGTTTGTTTTTTTCACAAATATTACAAACAAAATATTAAATTTTTTGTGGCCCTAAGTGCTTTCAGCTGGACGCCTTTGGCCCTCCAGGCAGAACGTTTGGACGCCTCTGCTATAAATGCTTGTCTCATTGTGAAAGGCTGAAGGTTTTCAACCAGCTGCAATGAGGACAGACAATAAATCTGAATTTTTTGGACGCTTCGTCTGGTTTTGTCAGTGTAAATAAGAAAACCCATCATTTGTCAGGTTAAAGTGGTTGGCAAACACAGAATATGTGAATATATTTATACTGTAACTGTGTCTCTTCATAAGAGGACTAGGTTAAGCTGTAAAAATATAGATTCATCAGTTCATTGCAATTAATTATTTTCTAATTCAATGTTGATTTGGAAACCCTGTGATTAGATCCATGATGAGCACAAGTCATATTGTGCTACTATCTTATTTTCAGATATTTTATTGCTAAAAAAACAAATCTAAATGATATATTAAAAAAGTAATACACTGAATTATTTCCAATTTGGTAAATTGCTGGTATGCTGCTCATTACTGAATCAATGATATTGAATTGTATCATGATTGAATTTTGAGGTTTTTAACAACACCCAGCCCTAGTGGGGTCTGACACCCTTATTAGAATAACAGTCTGTTTGTGAGATGGAAAATATGAGAATATAATAAACCATTTTATAATGTTTCCACATGTAACATATTCATCATTTACAGTTCAGCTAAAAAGCAAATGTGAGAAGGAAACAATTAAAAAGTTAACATTACTGCTGAAGTGTGCGCTCCCTTTAACTCAAATCTTTGCTTGGCAGTATTGGTAATATTTGTCCTCTATTCCTTATAAAATCTCCATATCTGTCAGATTGCCTTCAGGCGAGTCCACACATTTACTTCTATCCATCCAATGATGTCCTCTGATTAGAGTTTGGAGGATTTAGCTAGATGTGGATTTTTAGTTTGGATTTTAAAAATAAATCAGATTCAGTATAATTGATGGAGAGTGTGAAGTTAAGAATACTGACTGTAGGCGTTGAATCACTTTAACCTCTGATTTATTGTGGATTTTTAATCCTTTTACATTTGACCCTCTAACAGATTTGTTTATCAGTTGAAATGTGCAGCAGGTGTGTTACATTAAAGGTAGGAAATTGTGAAAATTGTGTGTTATGGTCAGTTTATTCTTGTATTTAACACACATCTGTGTTAAATCTGAATTCAAAGGACCAAGTATGGATCCCTGTGGAACACCACGACTATGTAACTTTACTGGATTTATTAATAGCAGTAGAAACTGATAATACTGGTAAAAGGCAGAAACTGAGAGGTGAGACGCACAAAAAAAACACTTTTGAACCTGAACATGAATGAATGATGAGTGACATCAGAAGCTGCACTGAGGTCGAGAATTAGGAGGAACAAAGCGTATTTTTGGGTGTATATGCTTAAAAAATTTTGTGCATAAATGAAAAAAAAATCCAGCAATATTATTATTTATTTTGTTGGATTGCAGCGTTTTGCAGGTTGTGTATAACGCTGCGTCGTGTTTCAGGCTGACCGTCTGGAGCTGAAGAGGCGGCAGGAGGACGAGAGGAGGCGGGAGCGGTTCCACTCGGATCAGACCAGGTCAGGCCAGGATCTCCCTCTCTCGGTTCTCACAGGTCTGTTTGTGTCTTGCTTCTTTGCTGTGGAGGTGAGTCATGAATGCAGCGTCAGCCGTCAGGTGACATAATCGTCTCTCCATCGTCTGAGCCTCCGCAGTCGATGTTGTCAACATCGCCGCCACAAACCATGACCGTCAATGTATCCCCTGGGATTTAATGTGATAGAACAGCACTTTTTTTTTTTTTACCCCTGGGTCAATCCCAGAATCACCTTTCACTGCAGTTACAGCTGCAGATCTTCTGGTTTGTGTCTCTCATGCTGTTCAAGTCCAGACTGACATTTCAGCCTGGTCCTTTCTGGGAAATAGTGCAAACCCAGTCAAATCAGATGCCATAGGCTTTCAGTTAGATGTGGCTCTGAACTTTGCATCGTTTGCTTTCTTCCTTTCTTCCTACTCCTCGTGAATCTGAGGGGCGGTTTAGTTTAGTTTAATTGGACATGCTTTGATGTACGCCAGTACATTGTAGTTCAGGCTGGACTTTGAACCTCCGCTCTGGTCTCAAGTTTGTTCCAGCAGGGATGAAGTGTTGAGTCTGACGTGTTAGTGATAGTTTTGTGCGTTTTGCTAAATACAATAAAATACATGAAAAATAAAATAAATAATAAAATAATTGAGTAAAAAATTGAATACATAAATTAAATGATAAAATAAAATACATGAAAGTTTGTAATTGTAATTTGATTAAATGGAAAAACGTTCAACTATGGGCTCTACTAGTTCTTTACACGATGGATGGATGGATGGATGGATGGATGGATGGATTCCCACCTTCAGATTTTAAATGTGATCAGATGAGATCTATCA
>CAEGAG010126730.1:0-43289 GCA_903067065.1 Brachyrhaphis terrabensis | reverse complement strand
AACGAACTGAGAACGTGCCTGGTATGTTAACATATTAAGAGTTATTCAGATAACTATAGCATAAATAACATGCTAACAAGTTTACCAAACCATCAAACGCAATGAAATCTTCATCTTCGGTGTCGCTTGTAAACAACTCCGCTAACTCTGGAGGTAGAATAACACAGGCCTAGAGCGCCCTCTTGCGGTTTAGTGTGAAAATAACATGTGACATGATATAATAATGTGTTAATTTCACATATAAGTCGCTCCGGAGTACAAGTCACACACCTGGCCAAACTATGAAAAAAACTGCGACTTATAGTCTGGAAAATACGGTACTATAAATTCAAACTTCTTATTAATTTTTTCTTGTTATCCTTCAGTGTTTGATAATTGGAAGTGTAGAAGTGACTTCAAATCGTTAATTTGTTAATTTTTCACAGTTGAAATTTTAGAGTATAGTTAAAATCTTAATATCTCCAGTTCTTATTATTTGTGTACCATCTGTAAATAACAGACAACTGCAATTTATCTTTATTTAGCAAATGGAGCGGTTTAATAAAAACATAAATGAACAGAAGAAAACTGTATTCATGTGTATTAAATTGCAACGTTATGAATTTTCTATAATGAAAACTACTTCTTAAAGATTACAATAATTGCAAAATATGTTTTAATCTATTTTCTGTTCCATAAACAACTTTAAAATTTGCAAAAACACAAAAACAAAATGGTCCTTTAGCATTCAGGTTTGCCTGTGAGCTCCTTTGTATCCCTCATAAGGATATCACACCATTAAGTTTCATTTGCTCTGAGGCAAGTGCACAGGTAATTGCAAAATGATGATCATGTTGTTTTCCCCTCACATTCAGTGAATTAAGGAGGAAATTTTCAAACATCATCATAAGTCTTCTTGTTCCCCCTGAGAAGGCAGAGCCCTGAGAAGATGGATGGCAGGAAAAACGGAGGCGATGAAACAGCGGATAGGGATTGGAGGGATGGTGGTGGGATCCACTAACCGTCCTGCTGTTTCTCCTCATGTGGCCCTTACAGCTTCATGATAAAGAGGTGTATCCACAATGAGCTAATTAAAAGGAAACACTAACATCATTTTGTTGCGGCCATATTTACGGACAGATGAGGCTCAATAAACCAAGCTAAGAAATTGGATTCTGTTTGCCTCTTGTGTCATAAAGTAAGACAACCTCGTTTGGAGTTACTGCATGCTGGTGACTCAGCTCAACCACACTCCTCAGAGTATTGTTTTTTGGTTGGAGCTTTTGACATTGCACATCTATCACTTTTTATTTTGGTCTTAAATCAGAACTGTTGATTTTATTTTACCACCGTAATTTAATATAAAAATCAACTGAGCTTAGTAAGCCTCATAAACAAACTTTCTAGGCTGTGTTTGCTGAGGTATTCATAGCCTTTGAACAATTTTCCCCATTTGTTTACAACCACAAACTTGATTGTATGTTATTGAGATTTAATGTCACAGAGCAATAGAAAGAACCTCATATTTGTGAGTCAGACTTTACCTTTTACCACTCTCCACAAGAAATTAGAGTGCAGGAATTTATGTGGCCAATAATTAACCACTGACAACACATGTAAACACACACACATGTATAGAAGTAATAGAAGATTTATTCAGACCACCACAAATACACACAAACATGTGTATATATATACGCCTGTTATAAAATGTCTTCAAATTGGTCATAACTTAAAATATTGATGCATTAAATACTAAATGCAAACTTGTCTTTTTAATGATTATAACGACTACATGTTTAAATTTTACATTACAGACCATAATACCCAAACTTGCCCAAAGTCACTATAGAGTCTAACCTGTGACTGGAAATTATCAGTTAGTGCCTTGTTGTTGGGTTCATAGTTGGACAGACCTAGTCAGAATGGTCAGTGAGCTGTGTCCAGTGCTTCACTTTCTCTCACAGAGTTACGTGGACCAAAACAATGTCTTTTTTTTTTCAATGTACAAAAGAAAAAAAACAAAAAAACATTTTATTTGCGCATAATTTCCCAGAAGTTGCTGTCTTTTGCCTTTGGCTGCAGTTCAACTATTTCCGTGTCCACTCTATTAGGTAAGGAAAATACACTCCATCTCTGTGGATACAGTCTCAATGCCAATGGTGAGAAATGGATTTATGATTAATTTGAAAATGTCCTCCATGACATTACCTGAAAAAAATCTATTCAATTCTTTTTTACCCAGATGAACACTAAAGGATTAGCATTGCTCACATTCTCTACCAGTGTTTTGAAGTTTGGGGAAGCATGACAGTCTCTCCTTTCTCAGTTGTGTGGTCCACGAACCCACTTTGGCTTTGAATGCATCAGCAGGACTAATTGTGCCCCAGTCCTTTGTCTTTGCCCAGAAGGTTAGAATTTAGCTCATTTAATTTCCCCATCAGATTTGTAAGAAAGACCAAATCAAGTAGTCATGCCTCATCTAACAGTTCTGCATGATTCTCATATCCTGCTCCTAAAATGTATTGAATCAGTGGGAGAAGTTCAACAAAGCACAGCAACCCTCTAACTGACATATCCAGCGGAGCTCAGCATGCTGAAGTAAATACTCATGTTCACTGTTCACCTCATACAGTTAGGATTTAGAGTCTCTGTTACAGTCCTTTTGCACTTATGATGTTAATGATTATTACAAGTGTTATTACATGAGAACAACCTGCAACTTTGCTACTGATTACCTGCTGATGTATTACACAGTGATAGGCGTGGATATCTAGAAACGTGAGCCTTTGCAAAATCAAGCTATTAAAAGGAAATATGTGACTTGCTTTACTGGTGAACCATCAGTGGTAATAGGTACCAAATCAGAAATGGGGATTTGGTACCCCATTTATGGGGCAGTTTAAACTGCATGTATAGTTTAGACTGTTTGCAGCTGTTCTCACCTCTTGTCCTTCCCTTTATCGAAGGAAAAACTTCCTTCATGGATGAGTCTTCAAACACCAAGAGCTGTTTTGTGTCTGCAACGTCATAAATTGTCAAATTTCATGGGGAAGCTTCCAAAGAAATCCCATAGCAGTGTTGAGATATGTCCTCTGATAACAACTGGATTCTCCTGGCCTCATTGGCAAGGCCCAGCGGTACATTAGAGACAGCCTGTTTTACGTCAGCTTTGTTTTTATTATATTTAAATAAGGTGTCCACAGACATAAAAACTCACTTCTAAGTTGAGTCAACACCTGTAAATGTTTTTTTGCGCTATGCAAGCTACAAGACTCACATGAAGCAATGACTCTTTACAAGTGTTTAGTTTCTCAGTGGAGCTTGTAAACAGCTGCTGTTGCTTCTTTAATGCTGGTTATCTTGGTGACTTTGCTGGGCCACAGAGTAATGTTAGATGGGAAATCTATTTTGAACTTTGTGTGGACGGTGGCATGATTTTGTTCCAGGTGGCTTTTATTGCTAACATAAATGTTCATGTCCCAAGCAGGCAGACTGCTCTGTCCTTTACCAAAATGAATAAAAATTCTATAGCTTGATTTTATGTCGGTAACATGATCCGATTGAACACAGCAAGACATTCAGATATTGTGAGCCAATCAGACATGGCAACAGTAGAGTGCCACATTATAAACAAATTGACTGAATGGGAAAAAAAACTTCAAAAACCTAACCTCTTATAGGTAATATATAGGTAAAATTATATATTATTTACCTACATTGCTCTGAGATCCTCTTTGATTTATAGAGATCAACAAGTCAATCACAATTAGTAGGTCAGTGACCCCAGCTTTATGAAATAGTCTAAATGGTAATTTATAGTAAAATTTAAATAAGGCTTTATGAAATGCAAGCAAACTTACACAGATGGTAAACTGTTATCTAGATATCTGCTCAGATTTTAGGGCTGTTGGAGATATGCTGGGTAACGTGAGCACATTAAATTTCCCACTGAGAAGAATCTTGATCTGGTAATTGTTCTATTGTAAAAAAAGTGTGAGCGCGTGAGACTGATGCGTCAATCAGAGCGTGCAGCGTACAAACACATTCACTTAGTTTTGAGAAAAGCCACAATCAGACAGGAGCTGTGAAAACACCTGTGTGGGAGGACCACGGGGTATGCGTCCTTCAAGGTGAAATAACAGTTTCAGTTCTGCTGGAAACAAAAAAAGAGAGCAATATATCTGCAGGGGGTTGACAGAGTTTTTGATCAATAGCGGGGACCCGACAAACAGTCAAGTGTTTGCCGAGAGTCCTTGTTTTCAGGAACAATTTCCTGCCTACGCTTTGTTTTGAAGTGAAATTCTGAGTCCGAGTGGGAGAATGTTTACTCCAAATGGTGGAGAAAATGCTTTGCACGTATCAACATTTTAAACCTTCTGGACAAAATTCAGAGTGATTAAGTGAGGCAAATTTCTTTATCAAAGGTGCATAGCATTGTCTGTAGAGATTCTGAGCAGTTACAAAGAGGCTGTTTCTTTGAGGTTTCACAAATGCAAATGCGTTCAATATAATCAACCTTGACCAACACACTCTATTCACAGTTGCTTGCAAAAGTATTCACACCCCTTAAATTTTGTCACATTGCAACCACAAACATATGAATGTGTAATTATACATTTATGAGAAAGAATGACACAAAAGTGGTATGTAATTGTAAAGTAGAAAAAAAACAAAAACATTTTTTTCGTTTTTACAAATAACCTGACATGACCTATCTGGTGTGTTCCTTGGACTTCCTGATGCTGTTTGCTCCCCAGTATTATCTTTATCAATCTCTGAGGCTGTCATAGAGCAGCTGTATTTGTACTTAATTGTAATTGCATTATTTAACACACAAGTGAACTTTATTTAGTCATCAGGCAACTTCTGAAGGCACTTAGTTGAACTCAAAGAAAAGGGATGGTGAATTATTTTAGAGACTGCATTGTCAGTTTTTTATTTGTAAAAAATGTCTGAATCATGTAGAATTTTCTTTCTACTTTAGAATTGTTTAGCACTTTGTTTTGTTCTTCCAATGAAATGTATTTATGTTTGTGGTTGTAATGGATATGGCAATGCAGTTGATATGAAAGCTAACAAAAAGCTATTTAGATGGAACCTCACTAGTCAGGCTCTGTCACAAGTGAGAAGGCTGACAGTTTGGAAATAAGAGAGCAGGCATAGAGGGAAGTGCGGAAAGAGATAGTGCAGTAGAGAGGAAAGGGAAGTATGAGTAGGTGCTATGGTGAGATTGTAATACTGAATGCAACATTGTTGTATAGTTGCTTTATATGAAAAGCAACCTATAATCGATGTGATCCATCCTGTTTAAACTGCAATAACAGGACAGCCAGACAGCAGTAGTGAAAACAAGATTTCAAGCAACACCATATAAGGAGAAATGTTCTACGTTGTACATAATGTGAACGTGCTTAATGATGCCCAAATGCTGTTTCACACTTGCTCACTAAGACACACAGTGGAACACAAAGGGCTCCTGATGTCGCTCCCATAAATCATATTCCTCCAGGTCTGGATTTAAGAGTTGAGCCGATTCTAAAATCCATTTTGATTTCCAAGGTGGCACAAAGCAATAAATCATTAAGCGCCCTCCCTTTTGCATACTTTTAAAGAGCAGTGAACACCGGCTCGTAAATCTCCCATGACTTTCCCGTCCTCCCTCCCCTCTGTCTTGGTTAAAACAAAACCCATACCCGTCCTCGCTCAAGCATGAGTCAGCCAGGAATTTTCAGTCTTTTGATGCCCGTGGAACAGAGGTGATGTCAGACAAGAAAAACAAGAATACAATTTCTACATGCTGGACCTCCATTTAACAATGTTGTTAAACAACAACACCCCCAAAAAGATGGTGTTCGGACTAAAAAACAAAATAATAATAAAAAAAATGGGTCCATCTCAAATAATCAGAATAATTAATTCATTGTCTATGCCTGCTTTTTTTCAAATTATGATTTAAATAACAGGGAAAGAAGAAGCTCTCAAAACAAACCTGGCCCAATGTCAAAAGGTAAGTGCCTCCACCTCTTCTTAAATCACAAATGAACTGTAATTAGCCACATTGTGTAGAAAGCTTTGTTCAATTTCACAAGCCACACCCAAGCCTGATTACTGTCAGACTTGAAGAGTGTAGAAGTCAGTTAAACAAACTTAAAAGGTAACACATCATGCCTGAATTAAAATAAATTCAAGAATACATAAAAAAATAAATTAATATCAGCAATCTAAAATGGGTCACAAAGGCATTGGTCAGAGTTAAAGTCTTTTCCACAAAGAGAAAACATGCAACAGTGACTGGATGTCATATCTAAATTACTTGGTGTCACATCAAGAAGTTCACAAAAGAACATGTAAAGAACCACAGGCCCCAGCTCAATTTGTAAAAGTCAGTATTATGGATTAAACTCAATAAAGGCATACAGTGGGCATCCCTGGGAGACTTCCAAGGCCAAAACCACTGGCGGCCAAAAAGAACACAATGACCCATCACACTTTTCCCAAGACACCAAAAGACCTTTGGTGAAATATTTTGTTGAGTGATGAAACAAGACCAGAACTCCTATCAAGGCTCAACTAGAGTTTGCCAAAAGGCACGTGGGAGACTCCATGGTCAAGTGAAAGACAGTTCTTTGGTCTAGTGAGACCAAAATGAAGCCTTAGGGCATCAGAGAAGATGCTATGTTTAAAGGACATCAAACCCTGGGCTGCTTTATGAATAAAACCATTAAGCTGTAAACTGTTTTCATATTTACTCAGGCTATCCTTATCTAACCCACCAAATGCATGGTTGTCTGAAACATGTGGTCTATCATGATACTGGTAACTGGCTCATGTCTGGTTATGATCAAACAGCAACAGTGTATTTGAACAGGTTATTTGAAATTATGGGGCATGTTTGGTAGATAAGTTGTGATGCCCTGGGGGGCCACCACAAGCGTTTAATCACATAGCAACAGGTTGTAAAATAAAACAGTGACACTTTGTGCTGTTTTTAACTGTTGGTAGAAGCTTGTATTTATATTTCTCTCCTTTTTTAACAAAAAAATGTTACTAGGTTGATTTCTGTGCCACTTGAGGGCAATGAATCTAAAAGGATACAAGTTTGGTCTCCCTGTGAAGCACAGGAAAGTGTGTAATAAACATGATTTATATCCTTAGACTTGTTCATTTTTAAGAAAGAGGGGCTGTTCTCCATAAATTGCTAAGTGCTCTGACTGAGCAGGTGAAAAACATGGTCTGCAGGAAACCTTTACGGTGAATGGTTTTTAGACTGTTTGTATGTTCAATTTTCTCTATGTGCAAGTAATAGAAGTACATGGCATCAGAGTAAATAAAAGTGCATCCTAATTGTAAACTGCTAACGATTTCCAATTACACACTGGAACAATCCCAAAGCAACACAGGCTTAGCAAGCTTTAGAAAATAAGTAAGAACTGAGATTGAAAGCACTAAGTTAAACGCACTTTCTAAAAAACAAAGAGCTATAATTAGCAAGTATACTGTCCTTCAGCAGGAGACAAGGTCTCTAAAACTCACTCCATTTGCCAGACCTGCAGTTCCAGAAAATTTTGTGCATAAGATATTTGTTACGATCTTAATTATGAAGGTGGCTACAATTGTCACTGAACTTAAGGAGTTAACTGAAAGATCTTAGGAAAGGACTGCAATTGTGACACTTTCACAATATGTTCAAGCACTACTTTCACCAAATGTCTGTAATACAATATTTAGCTTGATAGAAAACCACTTTTTTATCAGGTGTTAGTAGCAGCAAACACCTGATAAAAAAGGTGGTATATTTTAAGGTGTACTGTTTGATTAAAGGGCTCTCAAAAGTGTACAGATGTCTGTCAAAATATAATTTGATGTGTCAATCCATCCATCTAGGTTTTTTTTTCTGCTTTTCCAAAATCTGTTCACAGGTGTAACAGGTCCAGGAGGGAAGCCCCAACATTAATCTAAAAACTTTCCACCTCATTCAGGAAAAATCACAAGGCGAGGCAGGCCAAAAGGCATCTTTAGATCCTTCTAAATGGAGTGGATGTGCCCAGAAGCATGAGTAGAAGCATCCCTAATCTGTCTTTCAATCTAACACTGCATTCCATCATCAGTCTTGAACTAAATGCAAATATACTTAATCTGTCCCACTTGAAGCAGAGACTAACCCCTGACTCAGAGAGCGAACCATGTCCTTACATTTAGAGGACGTGGCTGTAATCCTATCCACTTCACAGAAAAAAATTGAAGGTAGCTGCTGTAAGACAACAACAAAATATACCTATTTTCCAGAACTATGCCTTGAGTTCATGTTCATGAATATCAAAAACAGGATTGCTCACAAGGAGCTGTTTTAGTTCACACACACACATTTTCTGACCTCTCATTCGGTCTTGTATGTCTCTATGATTTAAACAGTAGGTATGTGCAAATGATATTTTAATAGTGAATATGTGCAATTGTAGTCTTGTAAGTGTGTCTGTAGTAGTGTGCATTTACTTCCTTGGCACCACCCATAAAACACCATGCATGAGGTATGCATCATTTTTACCAAGGATTTACAATACTGGTATGAATGTAAGTACAATTTTATAAACACTGGTGTTGGTTGAAACTGTGTCAGATAGAGAAAAAAATATAATTATGCAAAGGACCTAAATTATAACAGAGAATTTCATAGTTGAGGTGTTAAAAGTGAGGCAATTTATGTGTGAAAAAACACAACACAGCATGAACCAACAACTGGAACTAACTTGAAGCCCCGACCTCATTTGTAATATATGTTTAATATAATAAGATTAGAAAATAAATACAGATTTCAACATTCAAAAGCAGTAATAATGTTCAAAAGCCCAATTCATAAGAACTTTACTGCCTTAAGGTGTATCTTTTTATACAGAGCTTTTGGATAACTTGGGATGCAAGTAGAATGTCAATGCAAAAGGTGTGTCCTGCCAACTGTGACCCTTACAGACGACTCTCAGCAGGATCAGACGTGAAACCATACGTGTAATGTGGGCTAAAGGTCCTGCATGTGATTATTTTTCAAAAAAAGTAACTCTTTCTGCAGCAACATCCTCTTGTGCTTACATGAGCTGAATTTCTGGATATGCAAACATTTTTTTTTATTATTTCTTTTATTGTCAGTAACAACAATGTGATCACAAGGAGGGATAGCATTGTGTTCTACAAAGATAAGCATTGATAGTCGCTTCACCTATCTTATCCATCTGTAGACTGTCACAAAATTGACTGTCAGCAATTTTAATGTAACCAATATGGATGGCATATGTGTTGTACTTTAACTGGGTATTAGTGTTAATGGTAAACTGGCATAACAGAGTTTTATACCCTACAATGTAAATTATGTCAGAAGTCACTTCACTGTTCAGGTGTCATAAGGACCTTTTCCATTAAGCACTTACTCTGTTCAAGTCAACATGGCTCTATTCATTTCTCCATAGTTCATGCAGTTTTTCCATTACAATTCAGGACCACATCAGATTGGATGGGGTTGACAGCAAGGCGACCTAGAAAGTTTGTGAGATAATGCCACAATGGAGCACAAGTTCTCATTTCCGTTTGCTCCATCTACCTGTCTATATTTTTTTCATCAGCTCAAAGTAAAACAATGTCTGCACCGTCATTGGTGTTAATTTTAGAGGTGCCATTTTCCTTAAAGCTCAGAATGCACTCAGTTGCAAGTTTTTTGAAATGGCAGACTTGATGTTTGTGATGAAGTTGCTCTCATGTCTCAACCAGAGACACAATCCTTCTAGTGAATTAGTGCCCAACAGTCTAAAATTCAAATAAGAGCTGGTACCATGTAACAGTCTCTCTTGGGGAACCCTAAAAACTGAGTCATATCAACTAGGTACAGGTAGAAAAAGGGCTAAAGACAGGGTTATTATAGTCTTAGTATGTAATGTAAAGAGGTACTTTTGAGCTCTGTCAGTGCCTACTGATTGTTGGCATCTAACATCTGTAATGTGATCTCCAGCCATGACAAACAACTATGGATTTTTCAGACATCTTGACAAATTCCATTTCAAATCTGAGATGTCATATCTATCGCAGATACGTATGCACAGAAACTATTTTCACTGTTAAGGATTTACTCCGCTCTTGAACTCTGATGTTTGAAATAAAACACGTCAGGGACCCTGTCTTCTAATGGTTGTTTGAATCTTTGGGCATATTCAAAGTCTTTGTATAGAACACTGAACTCTCAAGTTAAGATAGAGAGAGGACAATTAGGTGTGGAAAATGGATGAATTGCAGTGACACCTCTAAAAACTATAAAAACTTATGGAGTTGTACTCTATACATGCTTGTGTTCACTCCACCACACATAAAATGCATTGTTTCAAAGAATAGAATACATTTTTCCTCCTTTTATTTAGGCAAAACACTTTCAGAAATGTTGGCTGAAGCTGTTGTAAGCTAACATAAATGAACAGAACACTGATAATTTCATAACAAAATTACTCCTAAGTGAGAAGCGCAACAAATGCCAACAGCAGATGCACCTTAATGTTAGTATTAAGAAAAAAAAAAGCACAATGGTCAATCTCGACAGCAATAACAAAGCCTCTCTGCTTGATTTTGACATTTTATATAATAGCGTTTTTTTCCTTCAACCACCTGCTGACACAAAGGAAATTTGTTTGAGCAGTTGTGAGCTCTTTTGCATAAGCTAAATGTTTCATTTGTTTCTCTGTGCTTACTCCGATGGTTGCACTCAGAGCAACTCTGTCTCATATCTGACCTTCTTTTTCCTGTCTAAAGCCAAAGCTTGTAACAAACTGAAAACTCAGAAGTGTCTTAATGTCACTCATCTGTTAAGGTGGAAGGTCATGTCTTGGAAGGTTTGCAGTTCTGGCGTGATTTACATTTATGAATGCCAGATTAAAAAACATAAGACATTAAAAGTTTGGAAGATTGATATGTGGCATTTCGTATGATATTTGGTCTTCATGTTTTGATTGTGTAATACATTTCTGTAGCAGCCCACTGAGGCCTTGAGAAATCAACTACCTTTATGAAGTGATTCATTTACACAGAAGCAAACTGTTCACTAATTTGAGCAATTACATTTTTTTTGCCTCAATACAGAAAATCATTTTGAACCTGAAATGCTGGAATTTCCTCGTAACAATCCATCTTCATTTTAAAGTATGCAGTGGATCAACAAGAGATATATAGGTCTAAATATGCAAGTAATATTATCTAAGGAATAATTGTGTTAAAGAAAGCAATACAAAACAAAATGATTAATAATCAAAAGAGCCAGAAAAAGTTTTTTTCAATGAAAGCAGAGCAAAGCTTAAAAGCAATATAACAAGGTTAAGATGCTTTTGGTTTCAGAGCCTGACAAAAGTTTGAATATCTGCAAAGTGGAGGTAAAAATGAAAGCGACACAGCTGCCAGGGTACACACAATTAAGGACACCGATGGGAAATTAATTAGCCGTTCCATTATGGCATTCACAGTCAACCTGCTGAGATGTTTGACAAAGGTGATACTTCTTAAAATATTGTTTTGGTTATCTTCTACTAAGTCACAGCGGATCTTTCAAATGTACTCTATAGTGTGAATATATAAAATCCTTGATGAAGTCTAGCTTTCATTTAAAGAATTCACACTTTACTTTTGATAAAGCCTAACTTAAAAGAAATGAGTGATTTTGTTCCGTAAACCATTTCGCACAAGCAAATCAAATATTCCTTATCTCCTCATGCATGTGTGCCATGACCAATCCATCAAACATCACAACACTCAACGTTTGCATACAAAGTATTTTTTATTGCCATCACCGAAATCCATACAGCACACTGGGCAGTTTGAGAAATTTAATAGACACTGTAGATATGCTTAACAAGTCAGTTCTAAAAGGTCCGTTATATTCTCATGCAGTGTGTAGAGAGCTTGTTCTTATCTTGCAGCCAGTTACATGAACAAGAAATATAGCTGGATAAGTCTGATAGAATTGTTTGTTTTTTTTTAAAGAGGGAAATAATTTCAACCCTCAGGCTTTATACTCAGATGTGTGTTTATTAACTTATGAAAGTACTTACAACTGCTGAACAGCTTAGACTAGAAATTAGCCACTGGTTGAATCTTTCAGGGAGCAATGCACTTCTTCGCTCAGATGATACATTTTCTTGTGAATGATTTAAAACACCTAAGTAAACATAAACTTCTTTAATCATTGATGTTTCTTTTTTTTTTCCCTTGTTAGGCTTTATAATATTGTGACCTAGCAGCCATTTGCAACTATGTCACAAAGATAGAACATTTCTAAAGTATGTTTGGAATTAATGTATCTAGAAGTTTCTTTTCCTTGTAGAGAGCTTGAGAACTGAATATGAGTGAAGCATTCAATTTACCTCACGAGAAACAGTCAGATTCTCGCTCTGCTTTTGTTAGACCAGAAATAAAGCCCAAACTCCAATGGGGATTTGATTCATGCTGAGCAAGCAGACAAAAGAACTTGTCCTAAAGATTAAAAAAAAGTGTTGGGTTGAGATCCATTTTGAATAAAGGGGTTTGATTTCACAGAAATTCACAGCTTGAATGGATTTCAAAGGATAGAGGTCTACCTCCATGCAGATCGGTTGTTGCTCTACTTTTTTTCTGAATATTTTCTGCAAGAACAAAAAGAGCAGTTTATTCTGTTATATTAGTAAATAATACAAAATATTTCTAAGATAACCATCAATTCAGTTAATATTTTTAGCTTTCTTTAAGAGAAAAAGAAGCTAAAAAAAAAAAAAAGCAATACAATACAGTACAATATAATACACCTGCATTATATTGCACTCCAACACCTATACACATTATTCAGAAAGTTGAAGGTCATAGAAACGCAGGTTACTAATCTGTTATTGTGAACTGTCCACCTTGAAGCCAGTTTCTGTCTGGATTTAACAGTGAATCACACAATTAGAATATTATCTCCAGTTATGCTTCCTGATCTTTTCTTTGCATGTTTGGAACTTCGTTAAAACACACCTTCACAACTTTGAGGGGACGGATCCGATCCAGAAAGCCTTATTAGAATATATATATATATATATATATATATATATATATGCTAACTGCCTAGAGTAACTTAACACAATTTATGATTTTACTCTACTCAAAGAGAGGGATTCATAAAATGTTCCGATACTTCACCTGTGTGAGAAATGTGAGGCTACATTATCACACAGCTTTGTTCTTTATCCTGAACTACGTGTGTGTGTGTGTGAGTGTATAATTACATGTATTTGTATGTACAAATCAGAAAATTTGAGGTAATGCTAAGTTAGACTAGCCATTGTCTTTCTGTGCAATTCTGTTCAAAACAACCTTGCTTACAGCGCAGCCTGGTCTTTCTCCCTTTCACTTGGATCGCCTCCGGTAGATTTTCTACCAGGCCAATCAGTGAACGAGGAGAAGTTGTGAACTCTGATGTCGGTTTTCTGCTATGTTTTAGAGTTTCAGTCTGCGTGTAGTTTTAGCAATGGCAGTGGCGGAACAATGGTTTTAAAAAAAGATACTATTTTTGATTCAAGCAATGCTTTCATTGGACTTGATCAATTTTTAGATCAAACAGCAGAGACCCTGGAGATGAAAAGATTCAAGTTAACAGGTTTGGTTTGTGCTACAGACAGATGAAGTACTCTCCAGAGAGACGCCTGCGCTGACTTTGAGCTTAATAGAACATGGCAGACTGACACCAACAGATGAAATGACTCCTCAAATAAGATATCTTTAAGGTCATTGTCACTCACATGGAATTATGAGATAAATGTTTGGATAAGTATAAATTATTACTAAACCTTTAATAGGTTTAGTAATAAAATTGCCAAAACCAAGAAAAACAAAAAGACGTACACAATTGTACAATGTCTACATATTGTGTTATACTAGATACTAGAACTTGATAGTTTAAAACCGTTACTCCTGTAGATAAAAAGTGTTTTTTCAGATGGAGTTTTAAATCCATGCAAGTTTTAAATCTCTGCTATATCTTTCTCAGCAGTAGAAGATGAAGCAGAAAGTATTGAAGGTGCGTTGCATCCTTTATAATGTTGATGGCTTTTGTGATGCAGTAGGAGCTGTAGAGTTCCTCCAGGGTGTGGAGGTGCTAGCTGATCAATTTCTCTGCTGACCAGATAAGTCTCTGGACGGCCTTCCTCTCTGATGCTGTGCAGCTGTTGAACTACATAGTCACAGTCAGTCATCACTGAGTGTGGAATCTAAACACTGACCCTCAAACAACTTGGATTATGTGCCTCTCCACTCATGCTTAAGACTCTGGGACCCAACGTAATACACAATCTCCTTTTATCTGAAAAGATGAAAACAAAATCAAATTCTGAGAAATATGCAAAGTTCTTTGATTGTTCTGGAATGGTAGGATTCATTGTTATGACTGAGTTTTGGTTTATATATACGAGTAATTTAGAGTAGCGTTAAGTAGATTTGATATCGTTTATATCACATAATATCCAGATTGAAGACTTTGCCAAATTGACCAAGGTGGATTTGAAACACTGAACATATTATTTGTTTATAGGGTTACCCAGCATTAAGGAAATGACTGGTACACTTACTCCCTGGATATGCTTAATTGAAACTGAAAAATACGCTAGGCAGGAATCATAACAGATGGTGTGCTATCAGTAATTTGAAATGGAACCATAATGAGTTTCTAAAGCCCATATGATATAACTGACGTATATCATCAGAAGAAACAGCTTGTGATTTTTCAAGAGGTGTTATCTGCGGTTATGAGTACAACCCCGCAATATGAGAATAAAGATACGCACATGTAAGATGAGGACGTCTCCAGTATTAGCTGGTCAAATGTTTGTGATATATATTTCATGCATTTCTATTTTATGTATAAAGTATTGCTTGTCGAACATGAGTCAAGACCTAATACACAACAAAAAGTAAATAAATAAAATGAATAACAATTATAGAGCATTACAACTGAACGTCTAATATTGCTGACTGATGCCGCAGGTCTTTGTTAAGATCTGGATCTATGTATATCTTCAGTTCGGCAGATTTTAAACAACACAGCTCACTACTAACAGTTTTCATTTTTGCCTAAGAACATAAACCTACCTAAACACAAATAGATTATGATCTAGTTACTTGGGACAGAAGCATAAATACTATTGGTAATACCAACAAAGCAAACATTTAAAAGGGTGCTGCAGTATTTTAAGATGACACTTTAAAATATGAGTTGGGTCGCATTTTCATGCTAAGCACAGACAGTTTCCACTTTATTTTACTTAATTATAGTGTTTCCCCTTTCTCAAGTACTTTTTTAATGCGTTTACAAATGACTTGACGAGGTGCATCAGCAACCAAGGATATAAAAGCAGCTACATTAAATCCAACTACATTAAATCCATGTCAAGAAACATTCCCTCATGAGTATAGTTTTATCATTTGGAAGTTGCTCCAAAGACTAATTAATTATATATTTACTAATGATTAAATGTCTTTAAACTATGATCAATAATCCATAAAGTCTGAATACCGAATGCCAGGTGATCTTTTCTGCTCTTTTCTGTGTATGTCATGTTTGCTGATGCTATTTATTGACATGATGGGACCATGCATGTTTTAATACATTTTTCTCAGCATGTACCAGTATTACCGTATTTTCCGGACTATAGAGCACACCTGATTATAAGCCGCACCCAGTACATTCTTAAAGGAAAAACCGTTTTGTACATACACAAGCCGCACCTGTCTATAAGCCGCATGTGCCTTAGCTTTTCTTTCCAAACAGCCTGTGACGCGGCAGTAACACAGCAGCAACACGGTAGTAGCACAGCACTAACAGGGCTGGTTAACAAAAACATACCGGTAAAACTCACTGAGAGCCGTCTTCGTCTTCCTCCTGAGCACTGAGACGTGTTATGTTACATTAAACTTGCGTCTTTCTCTACACATATATTCCCCGTCTCACTCTTACCTTTTCTGCTCGAGCGCCCCTGGTGGCCGTTAGGAAAAATGCATAAATAAGCCGCATCATTGTATAAGCCGCAGGGTTGAAAGCGTGCGACAAAAGTCGCGGCGTATAGTCCGGAAATTACGGTAATAAAACAGCAACAAACAAGTATTTGCTTAACTACATTTACTACAATAAACATTTTACACAGTCACAAATCTGTACAAATTGTGACCTGTATTCTTGGTTGAGCATAGCATTTCTTACCGAGTTAGTTAATCAGTGAGTTTAAGAACTACAAGTGCAATACAGTCTCAAACCAACAGTCGATACAATCATTAATATTCTGTTTCTGTAATGCAATATGTGCAAGATATATGCACTAATCAGAAGACTAAGAAGACTATTGTTTGAGAGAGGAAGGAGTGATGTCTAAGTTCAGGCAGTAAAACAGTCTTTATGGAGACAACTCTGCCAGAACAAGGGGAAGTATATATGTTTAATTTGGCTGGGAATTTTAACTTCAAGCTTGGTTTCTTGTTGCCCAGAGAACACAAGTCAGCTTCATTGAGTGAGACAGGCCTTTTTCTTTGTTGGCAGGAGCGGGTCTTTTAATCATTTAAACCGACACTGGAGCAAATTCATTTTTATCAAGGTTGCACTTCAGAAAAAAATATGTATTTGCCAAGGGTCAGCATGGTAAATGCCGAATGAAATATCTTTAGTCTTGTCTGTAGTCAGATTATATATTCACATAACCTGTTCTTTTTAAAATAAGAAGTTCAACTTGGGTTATTGGACTCAACTTCTACAATTGGAATTTTTATTAGGTATAAAACATGATTTTCATTCAGACACCAAAATCCCTTCAGTCCGTATGTGAAACTAAAAATGCAGAGACAGATTTGACAGCTTGGCTTGGATGTCCAAAAATAACATGGTGTGATTTTATGTGAATTGGGATACCTTTGATTAGTGGTTTATTGTCCATAGTGTATTGTCTTTAATAGAAGAACGGCTTGACTTTCAGTGTGTATAAAGGGTTTTAAAATCCCTGGGTAAAATTTTCCATAACATCGTATAGCTCTTTCACCAAACTGTTGCTCTACACTGCCAGTCAGATGGCTGAAAGCAGGCTGCACAACGTATTTGCCGTATTCTAGTTTAGGAAAACTATTCTGTCAAAATAAAGAATAAAGGCAATTACTTTATGGAAATTTTTGTGAGCAGTATGCTATCTGTTAAGCAGTGGAAAGTTGGCTTTCACCTACTAACCCAGCCAATATCAGCAGGTCAAATTTGTATTTTTATGTGCAAACTAGCAAAGAGCACCAGGAAACAACTTTTACATTTAGTGGGTGTTTTTGATGTGTGTGATTTGAAATCAGGGAATTTCTTTCAGTAATTAAAGTTTACCATTGAAGTTACACTGTCTTTTCATTTAGTACTAAAACATGATATGCATCTTCCAGAACATGCCGGTCAAAGAAAAAGCTTGGTTCTTTCAATTTCAACCAATGCATCACAAAGCAATATGAGGTAAGGCACAACACTTGGCGTGTGCCCTACAGAGAGTAAGTTGCTAATGGCTCACCTACATCAATTTTTGCTTCTTTTTGTTGATGGTATTATTTAGAGGTTGCTGTATGAGTAACAGATTGTAAAAATCAATTCTTTCACTGTGGGGGCTTCAACATTTACCTTGATGTTTACAGATAAAGGGATGGAAAAAAACAGAAAATGAGGTCTGCATTGGGAATGAAGATTAATGGAGCTGTCTGGCATTGGAGCTGCAGGAGATCTACAGTTCTGCTATGTGTATATAACCACAACTGCTCTACTGTCTTATGAAGTGCAGTTAAAAAAAAAGGCAATTTAAATGTTTTGCACAGGCATGAATGTGCTTTTATCAGCCCTAATCAGTATCTTCTTGGTGAAGGGAGCCTGAATAAGGGAAATTTCTGCTACAACATAGATTTATTGAATATGTTTGCAGAGTTTGTGACTTTGCCTATGTTTTTTCTTCACTATAAGGTCTTCTGCCAATGCCCCCCCTGGGATATTAAATCTAAGCAGTTTAGCAAGGGCTACAAGCCAAGAGTGCATACAACACTGCGATAGGTTTTGCATTGGTTGCATGCTCAAAACACTTTATTATTCATTCTTTTAAAATTGTGAATTCTCTGAAAAAGCATTTGATTTCTTGAAGTTTATTTTTTAATTTTGGTCCCACTTAAAGGAGGCATTATGTATTTTCTAGGCACAATCAAGTAACTATATTATCTGCAGTTGTGGAGAAACTGTTTTATATGTCAAACAATACTGCCAAGTCAAAACAAAATTGACTTGGCAATTTGACACCTTGAAATTGGCCTCTGTCTCTTTAAGAAGCTCCTTCTCCTTCCAATCATCTTCAGGAAGTCATCTCATCAATGCCGTCCCATTATGGCATTCACAACTGTTCTTATTAGGGTTGAATGGAGAAGCAGTTCACATGATAAGCTCAGCAGACTTGCAGTTCCACCAGGTGTTTGCTAGTTGCTGCTGCCGCTAGTCTGATGGAACTGAATGGGAAAGGCACAGGGGTGAAAACAGCATTTTCTGTTTACTCAGATAATCTTTGTCTTACACTAACAATTGTTTGATGACCTAAAACGTGTGTGGCAACGAAGCAAAAATAAAATAAGTTTATAAACAGGAGAAAACTTTTTTTACATGACTGTACAACAGTAGCTTATCAAACCTTACACAGCTCTGTTAATTTAAAAGGAATCACACTTCAACCAAGGAATGCTGCACTACAGTTTTTATCCAACTTGGCTGCATGTTTCTCAAGGGTCATTCACAAAAGACATATATTATGACTGCAAATGGCAGCAAGGCTCACAAATCTTATTTCCATAATGAACAGATAACACAAGACACAGGCATCAACCTTGTTTTGGTTATATCCCCAAGGCTATTACAGCAATGGTCCATTGTTGGTTTCTCAAAGAAGAAGAAAGTGTTGGAGCTGACAGTTCAATCAAATTGTGGGTAATAGTTCATTTTATCTGTGTTTGCATTCCTAGGGCGATATCACAACGAGACACCTGCAACCCGGGGAAATGCGTTCCTCTGAGAGGGCATGCATCTTCAAACAGGGCTAGGATTGGAGTCAAAGATTTCAATCAGCACAAGAATTATCCTTGCCTGCCAGCACAATTCTGTGAAACTGTTCTATCTTTGGACATACTTGGATCTCTGTAACTGAAGCCAGCATTTTCTTTAAGCCAGGAAGACGCACTGCTCACCATATTTTTGACATTGTTCAAAGTTGTTTGCTTTCCTCATGTTTCAAGTCGAGCCTGAACTAAATGACAGTCCTATGATAATACTTTGCTTACTTGTTAAAGGACAGCAGCCAGAGAGAACTTAAAGCACTAAAAGAAGTTTAAAAGCTTGACAGAACTTTTAATACTTAGTTTTATCCTGCAGTTTTCCCACAGGGAAAATATGTGGGCTCACATTAACCAAAGTGAGTTTTTTAAGAAATGCTTTCTTTTATGTTGTGGTTTATTTATTTCAAAGGGACACTGCACATTAGAAAATGTGCCTTTTGTGGTCTCATCTATGTTATTCAATTGAGGGATGCAATTCCTTAAAAAACTTGAAAAGAAGTCCCGTTGTCCTTGTTTAAGGACTCAGTACTGCATTGGTATTGGTAACATTTACAGCTAAGTGAATTCATACAAAATCATTTGGCTCAATAACATTTCAACATAATTTGACATTTTTGTCAAGGTGTTGTCTCAATTTTGCTTTATGTGGGCAACAGTGCTATTCATGTCTCCTCCACTGTCTGTCTGAATGTGCTGCCTTATTTGAGATGATTTTTTGTGATCTGTACCTACCTACCTACCAGGTTACCTCATCCCTCCCAGATGCCTGTGACTGTCAGTAATAGTAAAATCTGCTACTTTCTCTACTTAGAGAATTTAGCTTTTCTCTTTGTGTGCAAAATAAAGCACTGTACAAGTACAAGCCATATATCGTTTACCATTTTCGGGAAATGTCTTAAGAAATAAATTTCTTCATTCATTTCTGTTCTTTTCGTCTTATGTTCTTCAGTGTACACAGTGTGTAAACTGCCTTATTATCCCTCCTCTAAGAGCCATTGGTGAAAACTCCAAATCTGTAAATGGAGCAAAACATAACATGAATACAGCATGTGCTTGTCGACAAAACGTAAAGCCTGTCAATGCCCAGAAGCAGGAACAGATCCGCATGCAAACACCCCGGAACGTTTGAGCATGATGGTTCACATGAAGATAAATGATGGGTTATTTTTTTATCCCCTTTCAATCTGTTAAACCTTGGGCCATTTGTCTGGTCTACCATAAATAAGTTGTTTGCTGTGTAGCCCATCTGCTAGTTTAATAGCTTTCTCATCACTTCTGACAGTTATTACACATGCACACCCAGCTGTTTTGTTGACTTTTTGGTCCTCAGTCTCAGGTTCCTCTACGCAAGTCACACCTCAATGTCCTTGTGCGATTAAGACAGACGTTTTCAAAATGATGAGTGACATAACTTCAAGAAAAGATAAAAAAAATAAAATAAATCTTAATTGTACCCATTAACCCATTAACCATTCTGATTCTGAATGAATGTTAGGTCTGGTCAGCATAAGTTGTTAACACACATTTTCTCATAATATCTAATTCCAAGTGTTAATTCACAGCTGTATTCCATTATTCTTAAAATTTGAAGCAAATTACATTTTTTGTCATTATGTGACTTTCACTATCTTTTATCAAAAGCTGCATGTGTTTTTGGATTTGTCTAGGGATCAGCTGGAGGAAATGAGGGTCAAACAAATCCAATTACAGAAGTCAGATGCATTGGTTAGAATGCTCTGGGTTCCTGTCAGGTCAAACTTTTTTCCAGCGTAAAAGTCGGGAATCTAAAAAAAAGCCGTCAGGGCCTCAGGTTTCAGTAACAGAAAAAGTAAAAAAAAAAGAACTTAAATCTAAATGCAAATTAGAAACCTCCACCACATAATTGTATATTATTGGGGTTGGCTAGTTTGTAGGCATGTGTGAACTCCGATGTGTACTAAATCAGCCTAGAGTATTTGGTGATACATGTTAAACAAGCCTCCGAGGGCTGGCTGGAGCATCCTGATAAGGACACAGTGATGCTTATGTGTGGTGCACTGGGTTGCTGTGTGAGGTGCATTGCATAATGACTGGGTTGGTTCTAGTGTTCTTCTCTACCTGTCACAGAGCTATTTGAGGGTACTAAAGGGGTGGGTCTAATCAATAGAGCAACTAGGATCTGGAACTCTTAAATGGCTGTTGTACATAGTGACTGGGCTACTTTGGTCTGTTCAGGCACAAATAGGAAGTGCACAGTCAACTCGAGAAAAATCCTGACCTATTTTCCAAAGGAATGTGGTTAACTAAAGGGACTCTCACCATCAGAATTAATTAACATTAAAATATATATATATATATTTTTTATTCTGACATATTCATCAAACATACTGATTAAATGTCATCTTTTGTTGTTAAATGTCTCCAAAGTTTTATTCAGCACTTCCCAAAAAAACCCATCTTTGATCATTTCCACGTTTCTACAGTCTTGCATTGATTTTGTAAAATAATAAAATCGAACTAAACATCACTTAGCTCCATTTTGTAAGGCGCAGTAACATAAAAAAAAAAAAACATAAAAAAACCCCCACTTGTTATCATACATTTACAGCAAAATCTCTATAGAAGCAAAATCAGAAAGGGTTCAATTGTCCATTGTCTCAAGGTGGAAGGGGGACCCAGAACTGGACCCTTCAACTGCCAAATTATAGCCAAGAATATTGTTTTTTAAACTCATTTTATGTTACATAATGCTATGGTTGGAGGTCCATATAAAACTGAAGTAGCTAAAATAAAATTAACTCAGAAATTAAGACTTAACCAGGTTCTGCTGGAACCACAACATTAAGAAACAGCCTAGATCTAGATCTGAGTCAGCAAACAGTACTACAGCTCCTCAAAGTATAACATCACAACAAAGTGATCACCTGACCCAGCAAGCATCATATCAACCAAACATGAGCATTATAATAGCAACAGAAACTCAAAGAAAGCAACAGGAGCACTATCATTATTAAAAGTAAAAAAAAAAAATCTTAGCAACATGCATCCACAGCATGGTTAGCATTATGCTAACTAAATAAAGATCTGCATCAAATAAAACACAGCATCATTCATAGCTGATTATTAGCAAAGACCAAACGATAGCAGTGGATGAACAGGAAAGTAAACAGCAAAAAAGAGCAGAGAAATATGGTTGCTAAAACAAATAAAACACAGAAGAACAAAAGCTGTAGCTTACCAACCATCTGTCAACTCCTCTGCACCCATTCAAGGTGGAGTAAGCTTTCCCTCAACAGTGGTTGTTGCAGGCTTCAAATTCTTCTTCTTCTTGAAATTTACTGGCAGTTGGCTAGAAACGTTAGGTGAGCATTACCGCTACCAACTGGTAAGGAGTGTGGACCGTTCTCAAATTCTTGAAGCTTTCCTTCTTCTTCTTCTTCTTCTTCTGATATGGTGTTTACTGGCAGTTTACAGGCTTGGTGTATTATCGCCATCAACTGGACAGAGGTGCAATCCAGAAATTAAATTTATCCTGTATCTTTAAAAACCCTAAAATAACTATATTACATACATACATACATACATACATACATACATACATACATACATACATACTAAATCCTCTCAGCTAATTTAAAATGTATAATAAGTGCTTGAATTATATGCTGTGATTGATGAAACTTTCCCGCATCGTCATCTCCTTGATTTGTATTGGCCGTTGACAAGAAATGTTTGGTATGCATTACCGCCACCTGCATATTCCAGACGGGGGCGAAATTCAGAGCGCCGCAAAAACTTTAAATTCTGCGAAGCTGATTGGCAAAATGTTTGTTATTTTTACCTAGCAAACACACACAATTGACTATGTTACACTACTGGGGTGCTAGAAGAAAACTGACTGCAGTCTGTCAGGGGAAATTCACTGTTAAATGAGTTAGTTGGATGTAAGGTTGAGTAAATAGTTTTACTTTTGGAACACAGTACTAAGAAAATCTGGGTAATATGTTTTAAAATCATATGTATAGATCATTTTTACATCCACATAAGGGAGGGTGGCGCCTGAGCAGCTGCCACTGAAAAGTTTAACTATCATTTTTCACAACAAGGAAAAAAAATACACTGTCAGGATTAAGGCATTTTTCATAGTACATGGGTTGGAGACATAGTTTGTCTTATTGCTTTTGAACAAGCAAAATATCTCTGCACACATGTACACAGAGCCCTAACATGACAAAATTCAACAGTCTGCCTTTGTAGATGAAAGACTTTACTCACACAGCCTCTAAACATCCATTATCAGCTAATTATAAAACTTCACAAGTTTTTTTGGTTTTAGGAAAACCAAAAAATGTTCAAGTATGGAGCTTGACAGAAAAAATGAATTCATATTTTTCTCTTCCTCTGACTAAATGAATTTCACACTTTTAATAATACAAAAAATATATTAGTTGAGCAGTAAATTTATGCATGAAATGACTTTTATTAGAACTGATATAACTTTAGACAGGCCTGTGAAAACTCAGGTCAATATTTGAGCACCCCCACCCTCCCAAGAAAAAAAAAAGTTGTACTGACAAGAAATTATTCATTACAAAGATAATCTCAGCAATGTGGTGAAAGGAAATCAACTGGCATCTAAGCAGAATCATCTCAGGGTTACTTTTAATAACAAAATGTGTTCTGTCACCTTTTCAACTGTCATTAAACTTTGTCTGGGATTTATTTTTTTTTTAAGAAAAGAAAAACTCTTTTCCTGTAATGACCTAGAAATCAGAGTTGAAGGAAGAAAATCAGAATGAAAATGTCACTTGGTCTATTTAAATAATCCTTCCTGCCACTGGCAAACAGCCATCTCTGGTACTTTAGTCTTCAAATAACCTGGGCATTTCTTTGGCTATAATATTGCTGCACATTATAACGTTACTATCACATCAGGTCCTGGTGCTGGAACTTTTATCTCTGCTTAGTGATGCTTACATGTTTATTTAGTTTCTTTTTATATATTTTAATGTTTCATGATGGATATCATAAGCTGAAATATAAGCCTTGCCCCTAGTCCTGCACCTTTTCAGTCAATCTGTTCAAATAGTGGCAGGGTTTTTGAAGAGTTGATGAGTGACTGAATAAAAAAAACAATGAATCAAATCAATCAGTCCAATGAAATCAAAACAAAATACAAACATGCTATTGACTTAAACATTGTTTTTGCAAAGAAAATAACATACTGTACAACAGGCAACACTTCCCTCAACACACACACACACACACACACCCCCCCACATATATATATATATATATATATATATATATATATATTTCAGTGTTTTGCTGTTACATATAACCACTTCAAATTCCTATCAAATACTCAACTGCTCAAAACGCAATATGCTTCCTTTTCCTTCCTCTCTGCATGGCCATTACTGTCTTACCTCACACCTGTGCACCCCGAGTGGCATGACGGCAGAAGGAATCTGTCTCTCCCCTGACCCATCCATTTTTCACACCAACGAGGGTCCCTCAGTTTAAGTGAATGTGATGAACATGGCTGCGGGACGATCGAAGACACAGCGGTGGCCTCCAGGTTAAAGTGCTGTCATCAATCATCACATTATGGATCAAAGAGAGCAACTAAGTTCTGATCATGAAACAGGTATCTCTTCTGTATGAGCAAATACAATGGCACAGATTCATAATGGAGAACCTAGGTTGAGGTTTACATCTGTACTGGGCACATACAGTGCATGCAAGGAGAATTAAAATAGTCAGATATCCAGAAATTAGAATATGAGAATTTCTTAAAATGTTGTACAACAGATAAAAGAAAATTTTAAATATTCCCAATTGTTCCATATATTTTTAATACATCTTTATCCTCGTTAATTGTGGCACCACAGGAGGCAGCGCTATTATCCCAAGACATTTATTTTCATCTTGTGTTGGAAAAAGAACATTTGGAAAGCATCTGGACAAGATCTCCTGCAGATTTCCATATTGTTTAGACAGAATTGAAAAAAAAAAAAAGAAATGTTAGTCAACAATTGTTCATTATTATTCCACTATACAATTATGTGCTATTGTTTGTTGGCCTAGCACACAAAATTCCAATAAATTAAGTTGAAGGTCATTGTTGGAATAGGGCAAAACCTCAAATCCATGGAAAATTCCAGCAGTTTGCTCGAGGAGGAGGAAACATTAAGACAAGTCAGCTGCTTAAAATAGGACAGCCAGAATTACAGTAGATGCTGATCTGCTATAGCAGAGTTTGGATCATGGCCAACTGTATGTGACTGAAAAAACCAGACAATAACCCACGTACCCTCTCTACTTATAGGAACTTCTCTGTTTAAATATTCCTGGCAGGAGCAGGTAGAGTACAGTAGAAGAGACTCATTAAAATGTGAACAATGTAGATTCACTTTGGAAGTTCTCTAACGCTGTAGCCAGTGCCTGTTTTTTTTTTTTTAGATAGAACGTTATATTCATAGGTCTTTTTTTGCTTTCCAGAGGGATTTGAGATAGCTCTTCACATGCATTGAAGAGCAGAAAGCAATGATATTCTGAGTTTGTTTGGGAGAGACAAACAAAGATGACAAAGCAGGTAACAGTCAAATGATTTCCAGCCTCCTTCAAAGGCTGAGCTAGCCATCACTTCTAACTACTGCTGTTGGTTGGTGCGATTTTTACAGAGCTTTAAGTTTCTTTCTTAAGTATCAATGGTGTTTTATCTCTCCAGTAGCAAGTAAGGAGGATATATAAATACTGCAATCTCCTGTGAAACTACCAGGTGTTTGAAATAAAATGAGCTCTCTTTCAAAGACCAAACAGTATTTTGGCTGACTTTATAACATTCTCAACCTTAATTATCTTGTGGTTAATTAATTAGGTCTTTTTTTATGTGTGCTTGTCACAGTGTTGCTCACAAATAAAAGTCTGTCATCTTCACGTTCCAGACAACCAACAGAGTCAGGTCAAAACTGACTAAGGTCTGGAACAATACTAACATATCAAAATCTTACACCACCATGTTTCACTATTTATGGTGTTTTATAGGTGATGTAGAGTTTTGTTCTTTTTTTTTTTTTAGGTTGGGTTCAAGTGTTCGAGTTCAAAACACATTCTCTCTAAAGATATAGAGAAATACCAACCAGACTTCTATATTTTCTTTATAATAAAACATGCCTGTCTTACAAACCTCCCACTTTGTAACATATATAAGGAAAGCAGATTAATATAAAGTGGAGCTGAGATTTTTTTCAAAAGCATTGAGGCCTACAAGTGAAGCATTAATGGCCAGATATCAGCATATATGTAGACTTTTGTGTCTAAACATTTAATTTCCTCGTCTGCATTCTTGGAATAAGAACTTGTTACTCATTTACTGCACAAGACTTATATAATGAAGGAGATCAAGTCTTTGAGATATTTTATGTCTAAATAGTTTTTATCCTCCCACTTTTATGTCCTGGGATGCTTAGGATTTTGTTTAGCACCTCGTAACCATGTCTTTGAAAAGTCCTTCGTAAAAAAAGGATTCATTCATTTATTGTTGTCAAATGTAGAGAACAATCGGTACTTGGCAGAAATTCCTGCATCTCTTTTACTGTTGCTGTTGAGGTCTTGGCAGTTTGCCTGACTCGTTTCTATCTCATCCTTTTATAAATGTGTGGAAAATGGATCAGGTTTTGTACTCACTATTGTCTTCAATTACTGATGCCCTTCATCACTGTGTTAAGATATACTGTAAATGCTACTTTGAGACAACTTTTAAACTCTTCTCCTGATTGATCATTTTGTACAATGAGATCACTTTGATCATTAACATATGGAATAATAGAGTCAACATGCATGTAGTTAAATCACAGTATAATTCCAGCTGCACTAGAGATTTGTTGGAGAACAAGATAGTTAAATATTGTCACAAAGATCAAAAAATGCAATAAACAGGTCAAAAATAAAGTTATGAATAAGTTAGAATTTAAATAAAATACATTTATGTTGTAGTTGTTCTGTCACAGAATTTGGAAAACAGTAGGACTATTTTTACAATGTGATACATGGTTGATAAAGACAAATTTAAAGGATGAATAAACTTAGGGAACATTTTATCCTCTCATCTTATCAAATTAGAATTTGGACTTGCACAGTTTGCAACTAATAATCATTTTTCAGCCTCCAGAGTACTTCCATGACGGTCTCACCAGCTCTTGAGTTCACCCTACTGCACAATGAGACCATTCCACTTGGTTGAGCAACTGATAGTCATTGTAAGTAAGGTTTACAGATTCATTAGTGAGATTTTCATATGTCTGTGCCACTTTTAATAACCTCCTAGCTTAAAGACATGTCCACTCTTGAAGAGGTGTGGGGTATGGAGTGTTAAAATGTCATTTAATTAGGATTTGGAAACACCATACCTTTTTTCTGTGCTGATAATGTGGAGAGCAGACAGAGATAGCTGGCCATTCACAGAGGAGGATGAGGCTCATATGTGTATTATGAGCTGTTCACCAATCTGATAAGCTTAACAAAATACCACTCTGCCTGGTCTTCAGACAGCTGTTATTGCTGTGACCATTAATTTTGTTTTCAACAAAATGAGCTGAGGTGGCCTCACCCACTATGAGATTACAATATGAGTGAATAAACACAGAAATTTCCCCATTCAGTGGGTAAATTATGATGAGCTTATCTTTGTGGCTTAATGCACATCCGCCAAGAGTCTGAAGGCCATTTTTAGTCAATTAACAGCAAAAATCACCTCATAGCTGAACAGAAAACAACCTGCAGCCTCCAGAGAAATATACCACAACATAATATAATAGGAACTGATTACACAACCTAATATTTACTCTTTTTTTATTACAATGCTGTTTGCAAACATCTGAACCCTTTAAGCAGTGTTGTTGTTTTTTTTTTTTGTTTTTTTTTTCTGTCTGAATCTCTTAATTTGAAATGACAGGTTTATGACTATAAATTTAATTCAGTGGGAGGAATGTTGTTCCCAGGCTTTTACACAGACATATGTATTTATGTGAACAAAATTAATACAAAAAGCATATTTTAGGATGTAAGTCTGTGAAAAACAAGAAGTCCATCCATCCTTGTAGCAGAATGCAGATGCAGAAAGAAAACCCTGGTATTAAAAGATGTGGTACGACGTGCACCACAAAAAAACGGCCAATCGAAGGCAAAGACCCCCAATTGGAACTATATAAACTGAACTGAACTTAACAGGAATGTGATAATAGCATTGGCCCAGATATGAGAAGTTATTACAGATAAAAGGGGCAACAAGTAACATCAATCAAATTTATGTTTTAAGTTCATTAACTCTAATTTACTGTATGTGTCTCGTTTGTATTTATAATCCATGCATTCAACCATAAAAAGAATGTAAGCCCATGTACCATGAAATACATAGTGTTCAATTTAGTGAAAGCTATTATTGAACATTTGCACTCTGCTTGGTTTAGTTTGTTTCATCTCTGTGCTAATTATGATGGAACTGGGAAATATTTTCCTTCATTGAGTAACTGCAGCCTATGTCAGCTAAATGATAATTCAGCTGTTGGTGCGTTTGGTTTTGAAATCTATTTGGATGGTAATCAAGTGCAAAATTGCTTTGACAGCCTAAAAAAGGGGAAATAAAATTCTCATTTTAGCAAACAATGTCAGGTATGAGGCATTGCACAGAACCATTTCTCCATGAGACCTATTAAAACAAGAATTTACTATGCATGTGTTAGTTACTGCCTAGAGAATACACATCTTAACTGCTTTGCAGATTGCTTCCTGCTTCCAGATTTGTGAATTTTTATGTAAAACTATGATTTGTTGCAATGGATGAGGAGGAATGAAAACACAGGAAACACAGAGCATTTAGAAAGTAGACCACGTGGTTGAGTGTAATTCATCTGTAACTGTTGTAGTTTCTATGTAAAGAATTAAGCAGAAAAAGAAAGGGCTGAAAGTTAAAATTTTACTTGCTTTCCATAATAACAAAAACTTAAAAATTATGAGCATATGTCCTATTAATAAAGATCCATGGATCTCAGATGTAATATTTTGCTGTTATTTAATAAAAAGAAAGTTCTGGCTTGGAGCGAGCTTAGCCAGTAATATTGTTGTGATAGAAAATGTTGGCAATTAAGATACTTATAATAGCAAATAACACTCAATGTTTATTTCAGAAATTGTGAAATAAATGTTAACAACCTTAAAGGCAAAATCCGCATTTTTGAAGATGCGATTTGTGGAATTGTAGTAGTTCATGTAAACAAAGTTTTTGTAAAACGTCACATTCTCACATTTGGATTAGATTGTAATAGAAGTAGATTTGTGGTTATTTTTATTGAGACAGACGTCTGAAACCAATACCGGTCCTTCAACACATGCTGTGGGAAACCGGGAAAACTATCCAAAATGATACAAAACAGTGCAAAACTGAGAAAACAATGCTTTCATTATATCAGCCTTTCATTATTGCATGAGATAACTGGCCTAACAGTTTCATACTAACCCTGACTGATCACAACTTCCTCAGAAAACACATTAAAAGATATCTTAGTAATCTTGTTTTGGTCACAGATTTTGGATTTCTTTCAGTCTCTCAAACCAATGTCCAGGCATGACCTGTTCAAACAGTATTTTTAGTTGTTAATCCAGAGATAATTTACGCTCTATGCATAACATTCTTACCAGCACTTGTTTCCTGCTGCCCTCATAATGCCTCACCACGGGGCTGACATTCAGCATGCTATGCATGCTACCTGGTTTTGCCAGCTGTAGGGCCCTGCATTCAGAACAAGTAATTAAATTTTTGTCTCAGAAGACCAATGAATGTTTACTCCCCATGCTGCTGGAGTCCTTTAGGTGCCATTTGGCAGACTCTAGGCAAGCTGTCAAATGCCCTTTATTCAGCAGCAGTTTCCATCTAGCAACTGTACCAGGGGTATGATGGATGGAGTGCTGTGGTGGGGGCAATCCACCTTAAAGGATCAGCCCTCTCTGCAGAGAAATTGACACCTATCCGTTGTTTGTTCAGTTATGTTTGCTACTCACAACAGCTTGCTTAACGCAAGTTAAATAAGATGGATTGCAGGTCAGTTTTCATACTTCCTAATTCGGTTCTATAGAACATAATTTTCAATACAATTTCCAAGAACTCAGACTTACAGAGGCACTTGCTATTGCACAATGCATTGAAATATGTTGACCCTATTGTCGTTATCTGGATCTCTTCTAATAAGATTTGTTCCACTACAGCTTTTGCTGAAAAATCAATCAAATACCTCACTTTAAAAAAAAATAAAAAAATCAATATTGTTAATTTACCAAATCAAATCAAAACAAGCTTATTAAAATGGTCCCTGCTTCCCTTGCAAAGATTGCTTGATGAAAATAAAATCTCTAATACCTTCAAAATTAGATATTATAATTTAAAATCAACTTCATGTGAAGGCATCCATTCATTAGGAACCCAAAGACAAAGCAAACCTATTGAGGTTTGACTTAATTTTCAGAGTTATGAGTGAACTATGTTTCTAGGATGATGACAATTTTTATGCTGACTGCTGTTTTCTTATATAAAACCTTATTCTTTAAACTGTTGTTGCTTAAACTCCCTTGATTAATGAGTCTAGACAATTTGTCAGATTTTATGTTTGGTTTATATTTTAATATTACATTTAGAATTTATAGGTATTAAAGTTATAGATCTGTCTTAGGGATTTTTTTTACCTCACAGGCTGGAGTTCATCTGGGTTTTTATTCATCTTATGTGTCCTGCACTAACCATGTCTCCAATCTTGCCTGTTCCTTTTAACATGTCTTCTAAAGTTTGTATATTTGCTTTGGTTTATCACCTGTTTCTTTTATTTATTTATTTTTTTTCTATTTGATCTCCTCACCATGTATGGAGCATCAGGACAAACTAGGTCTTCCAGACAGTTTTTACTAGATGTTCCAAGATCTAAGTTAATATGTAAAGGCAATCAATCTATCAGTGGATGTAAAAATGAGGACTGGTTTAAAAAAACATCTACACAACTGAGACCGTAGGTTCACTTAAACCTGTTGAACTCATCTGTTTTCTTTAGTCTCTCCGAGTAATGCATGAGAGTAACTATTTTCTTCTTGTATATTCTTTTTTTTTTGCTATAGATGTAAGTTTTTGTTTTTTTGGCTAAATTCTAATGCACATTGTACAAATAATGTTGATTATTTTAATTTGCTAATCAAATAATTTTGTTTTGAGCTTAATCTAGAGTGACATGAACAAATGTTTTGACGGTTGTATGCAGTTGAGATTGGTCAGATTTTCTCTATTGATTCTGCAGAAAGATTTGTTCAAAATAATTTTTTTTAACCACATATAACATGAAAGGCAATGGAAGTCTGGCTTTGTTTAATATATTTTTACATATTTTGTCTTTTGAGTAATATTTACAGGACACACTAACTATGTGTCCAGAGTCCTGAAAAAAAAACAAAACTTCCCATCTTCTATTTTTGTCCACCCACTCTCTGATTTAAACTTATCAATAAAACTATATATCAAAACAGATGAGTTTCAGAGATACTCACAATTGTATTTATTTTTTCATACTGCTGGTCCAGCTTTTAATTAAGTCTGCAAAAAGTGCAGCATTGCAGCATGGCCTTTGTCAGAAAAAAGAATCAAGTTTCTGTTGTGTGAAGGCCATTGTAATGCATCGTGTCTGTGGTTGGAAATGTTATGTTTGGTGATCCTTAAAGCATGGCCTTTCCAGAGTCAAGCACCAGTGAATCCATTCAGCTGTATTATGACTCCCCCCTGTAATGCAGCTGGAATGACACTCTCTTTGTAAGCACTTTCAAAATGCGAAAACAAAAAACAAACTTTGAGAGTACTTGCTAAGAAACCAAAACAGATTGGTAAAGCAGAAGAATTTTGAATATTTATCCTCTCCTTTCAGGTTTTCTTTGGCTAAACAGCTGAATAAGCTTAATCTTGGAACCTCACTTGTGAGAATAGCAGATTTCACTGTGTAAGGCCAAAGTGTTCTTCCAGCTGCTGGTCCTCATACAGCTCTGTTGAGACGGATAAAGAACTACTCTACATAACAGTGCCATGCAAAGCTATTCATAACCCTTGAATCTTTTCAAGTGTTATCACATTACAACCACAAGATTCATTTTATTTCTTTGAGATGTTATGGAACAGACCAGCACAAGGTAGAGAGCCATTGTGAAGTCAAATAAAAGCGACTGATGGTTTTTAAAATGTTTTACAAAAGAAAGTACAAGTGTAACATGCGTTTCTGCGAGTTAACATGTGTCCTGCATCCCACATCAGGTAAAGCCGCAAGTCTTTCAGGTTTTGTTGCTACCAGCTTTGCACGTCTGATAGGCAACATTGTTGCTCATTCTTCTTGACAAAAAACCCCCAAAACTTATCCAATCTGGATTGAGACCATCTGTGAGTATCGATTTACAAGTCTTTTTCAGAGATGTTGAATTGAGGTTTGGACTTTGTCTGGCTCATTCAAAACAAGGACATGATTTCAGTAAAAGAGTAGTTTTGCGTGTCTAGGGATGCTGTCTGAGGTTTGTTCTCCAACAAACATATGAGTCTTCAAAACATCAGTACACTGCTTTCTGGCATCTAAAACAATTTTATTTTGAGGTATCAAATTACAGCACATTTTAAAAATGTTCTTAAGAAAACTTGAAAAACTGTGTAACTATTTTCTTCCACTTCAAAATTATACACTGTCTGGTATTGTAGATAACATAACATCTATTTAGAATACAATGATATTTGTTGCTATAATGAGACAAATTATAAAAAAAACTTCAAGGATAAGTAATCTTTTGTAAGGCACACTTCTTCAGTATGGTTTAAAACATGGTGTCTCAAGGCTGTCAGGTACACCATCACCCTCCACCTTGACAATTAAGTTGAACAAAACACCAAGGTCCAATAGGACAGGCAGTCAAAGTGAATAATTCCCCACATTGATCTGTTCTTCTTTTTTTCTGCTTTCTTGTGGGTCTCAAAACATGAAAGACTTGACATATGTGATGTTCTCTTTGATTACTGCCTTTTCGGATGGCATTTGTGACCTGAGAGAACCAATGAACAAATGTATTTACTTCCTGCATGTGAAAGGTAGTTTCTTGTTTCAAAGGCTCCTGAAGTTGTTCACAGATCTCAGTCATTGCACCATTTTTCAAACGTAGCAGCAGGTGTTTTATTTCTGGCCATGTCTTTTTGTCTTTCAAATATCCCTTTTTGACAAAATCCTTCAACGCCCACTGAAGCAGAAATAAAAGCCCTTTGTGGGATGGCTTACTTTGCCAAAGTTTTATAGAGTGGATTTTCGCTCTGGCATATTCTTGTTTATATCCACGTGTATTCCACACACAGCACAAGACTTAGAAATCATGCAAGTATAACACCAGGAGAAACAGCATGACATATACCTACCATCAGACATGTAGTCTTTGAAACTAAAATCTTTCTGAACAGAGTCCATATTTTAAATATAAACAGATTGGGTCTGATTTTAATTTACAAAGTCAAACTGAAAACGGCTTACATCGCTCAGTTGTCTACAGTTGAGTCAAGGTGCTTTAAATAGAACAAACAAGTAGTAAAAGATGAACAAATGACATATTACAATTAAACAAATCAATAAAACCAGCACAACACATTATCCTAGTCACCAGAGGTGAAAACAACACCTGACCAGTTAAAGTAAGAACCATTGCTGGATTGTAAGAGTGAAGCAAATCTGTTAAGTATTTAGCGTCAGACAGTTCCGATTTTTAAAAAACTAACAACATTTTAAACTTAAAAGTGTAGTTAATGAGAAGCCAGTGTACAGTTATAAAAAAGTTGATAAAAGTCTGTCTTTAAAACATTGTTAATCTCTTTTTTTCACTTTTTGTCAAAAAGACACTCAAAAGTTCTTGGCAGGAGGGTGACAATATGAATCTAACCGGTCAGTGATGCTGCCATAGCCATTTAAAAGGCTGAGTGGTCTACATGAAATGTTTGTTCAGATTAAGGAAGATTGTCTTCATTGATGTTTGAGCAGTCAATAACAACTAATCTGTGATTTGGTATAGCAAAAGAATCAAACTCAGAGCACAAAGCAGATGGCACTAAATACATGCAAATGCAAATATGCCCATCAATTCCAGCAGATGGGAATAATTTGCACTTGTTTAAGCAATAGGTTGGGGTTGTTTTTAATTCAGCCACAAACACAGAACATGCAGTAAAATGATCAGAGAGAAAGATGTGGTTCTTTCACTTTTCAAATCTTGACTGAGTAAAAATGGAACTGTGCTTCTGAATGCATATAATGCACAACTGTAGATTCCTAAAGGCCACAGAATGATGCATTTCTGTAGCTTGTTAATTTTATATCTCAAACAGAATGACAAGTATGCATCAAAAGCACTGGTTAAAGTTTAAAAGGCATAAGACTGGACAAACTGTGTGAACAAATTAAGAGGCAAACATCACAAAGACATTTCCAGTAGCTAATTGCGTTCAAACCTGTGTTTAAAAGTACTACTAACTCTGAAACCAGCAACAGAAATATGTTTTCTAATTGCTTCACAAAGCCAATGGCCTTTCTCAGCTTCCCAGCAGTTTGTTCAACTAATTTAGTTGATTATGTGCATGTCTGTCTGTCTGTTTATTTACGTAAAAAGTCAGGGCAAATAGTTGTAGAATTTGAAAAATTAGACCTTATTTGCACAAATTAGATTTCATGGCAAAAATACTGTCTGCTTAAAACTCCTGACAAGTGGGAAAATAAAACGCTTTGCAGCTCAAGTGTCAGAGACGTTGAATTTATCTTCGCCTTTAGTGAGGTATGCCTTGCATTTTTGCAAATAATTTTTCAATTTCTTCCAACAGATACTAAACTCAGCTCAACAAATTTAACTGCACACAATTTGGGTGAGTTGAACTGAAGAATCTCCTGAATATTGTGCTGGTGGTGAGAAAAGGAGAACGCAAGGAAAATGTTGAAGAGTGAGCTTCCTCATGATTTACTTTTATACTATGCTACTAGTAACTTGTAGTTGTATCAAACGTGTCCAATTAATAACTTGTCTGTGGATACTATTTTGGGACACAACAGTACCATTGTTTACCATGTTGTCCTTGTCAAATACCTGTCCATTTACCATCATTCCTCATTTCACAATCAGAACAGCGGTCAAACAGGACAGACATTTAGGAGATTTTAAAATTAGCACTAGACCTAACCTTGCTGCTTACCAACCCGTCTACAATTTGATCCTGCTCAAACCTCACAACTGATGTCAACCGGACCATTTTTTTCAGCACCAGGGGTTCCATTTTTCAAAACTATCACAAACTTTCAAAGTCGGAATCATGCACACATTTTGACATTTATTTTTGACTTTAATCAATAAAAACATAACAAAACAAAATAAAAACTGAGAAAAAGGTCCTTTATTGGGAATTCAGCCATTCAAACCGAGCTGCAATTATTTATTTAATTTTTTCTTTGAAAATCATGCAACTTTTATGCAAAAATATAAATGCTACAATTGACTTTTATCCTAAATTGCTGGTTCCAAACAGTAGTCACCTCCCACTTTAAGAAGGTGCCAATTACTGCAGCTGCTATGCAAATGCAGGTATGGTTATACTTTTTTCAGTAAATAAACCTTAGCAAAGATCTATTTGCAAATGTTTTCCCCTTTTGTAGAGAAAGCAAAACAGTCTTTCCATGTAGCTGTCCAGTTCAGTTTATCCTCTGAATTCATGCAAGAATAATTGATAGCCTTGATGGATTTGCAAAGGTTGGGAAAAGACAATCCAGAACAAACATTTAGGGTTCAAGGAAAGAGTGAGGGAATAAAACTATTAACACAGTCATACTCTTTTTCACCTATTTTAGTGTTACATTATTTCACGTCTCCACCCTGAGGATAAACAAAGCATTGTGACTGATCCAGTGCATTGGAAGATTAGGAATCTGATTATTAGTGGAGGTGGAGTGTTTAGCTCCTAACTGACAGAATGCCTAAAGCAGGTGCTGCAAGGCAATGCTGCCTGCACCATTGCAAATCATTTACACTTGATAATTATAACATTTTTCGAAAAGTCTTTATTTGTTAAGACTTTCAAAATTAAATTAAATATCTTAATTTATGATTTAGTTTGTACATATCGTGACATTTGCTTCAGAATATGCTGACAACTTTGTCAGGCAAGCATTCCTGCAGAGTACGAGTGACAAGGCATGTCACATGGATTTGGGCTTCTTGGTTCTGTTATATGTAGGTCACAGACTTCTGAATCTGCATTAGTACAATAAACAATCACAAAAAAATGTTTTAAAACAAATTAAAACATATGCACTTCAGTGAGTTAATTTATCAATGAAAAGTAATTTTTGTTTATATTTTGACAAAAAATTCATTTTATAATCTATTTAAAAGTTTTGAACACAAAGGATGAAATGGCCAATCTTATGGCAGCAACTGCAGCCAGACTTGCTGAAGTTCAAATCTCGACCATAAAGGGGAAAAAGCAGTTTGTTAATGAATATGACATGGTTGTTGGTGACAGGTGGGCTGGTTTGTTTGTTTTAGAAGCCATTGACTGCAAGTTTGACACATGGTTCTCAGGCTTACAAAAAGTTTTCCGAAAAAGAGAAAATATCCTTTGATTTCCAGCTGAGAGGAGTAAAATGTCTTGATACTGTCAGAGGTCAAAGAATGAATATACTGGTTTGAGATGATACAATGGTAAAAGTACTTCAGATAACAACCAAGCTATACAGAATAATATGTGTGACAGCTCAATACAGTCAAGTTTGAAGCAAATGCCTAATAGCTGCAGATGACTGGGGGCCATTTCTGTAAACCATGAACAGGAAACTGAAACTACAATTTGCAAATGCTCACCAAAATGAAAAATAATATTCAGCGGAATGCAAGAACAGTCTCATTTTGCACAACAAAATGAGACTGGTGTTCATTCATGTGCTGCCAACACACCTGCAACAACTGTTTGATGGTGTTCATGTCAATGGGTACAAAAATCCAGGAGGAATGTTCTCATGATCTTGCTAAATCTACAAGACAAAGAAAGCAGGTCCTTAAGGCAAAAAACGTCCAGAAAATGTGCTTAATAATAAGGTGTGTGAAAATGACCTTTTTGAGGAGCCACTTCTGTATGAAACAGGAGACTTTGGAAGCAAAAGAATAGATCAGTGTCAAGTGTGAGCTAATGTCAGACAACTGTGGTGAAAATGTGCACAAAATAAAAGTTTTTATATTCCAGTCCTCATGATGACAGAATTTGGAGGATGGTTAAAAAAATGAGAACTGCTGCTACAAGCTTCCAGAGCATATTTTCACCCCAAAACGGATCATTTCTATCTAGAGAAACCAAACTAACAATTTTGTGTAAAAACTCTGTTAACTTGGTCTTTAGTGACTTACCATTAAATAAACTGTCGAATTTTATATGACGAGTATTGAAAGAGATTCCATAATACAAGCAAATGCAGCAAAGTTGATAATGTGTGAAAACAATGACAGATGAGTTGCAGCAAACAAGAGTTAACGTTCTTTAATAAAAATCAAAGTCTCCCTGTCAGATATAGAACTCTCATCTACTTTGTTTCTGGAAGTCTGTTTCAAAGAGTGAAATAATGAAGAGCTAACTTCTACTGAACTAGAACGGCTTTGATATTCTTTGACCTGTTTCAGTGCCGAACTTTGCTCTCTCTGTTAAGCCATCCATCACACATGGCACCAGGTTGAGGACGGGTCACTTTGCCTCATTTACACAGGTCTGGAGCACCTGCATAGCTTGCCGGCACAGGTGAACCAGGACAATCGCAAAGAACATATTTTATGAGTCAACCAGAGTATGCTATGTCCAAAACGTTGGTAAAAAAAAATTTAATTATTAGAGGTATATTCTCTTCAATTTGTACCAGCATTGACATGTATTACATTTCTAGTTTGTTTCATTTTTCATTTATAAACCATCTCACAGCTTTTGTGTCACAGAGTGACAGAGTGGGAGGGATGGGAGTATAAAAACAAACAAAAATCAAACTTTTCACAAGCAAAAATCAAGCTTTTCACTCATTTAACTTCATTTCTTCTTATCACCAGGCTTAAACGTTAGCAGTAATTTATAAAATCCTGTTATAGAGTTATTAAAAGGCAAAAGTTTACATGACTGTGAATACTGTCATTACAAAACTAGCAGAGTCCTGATTCACTAGATTTATTTATGTTTTGCACAGTTCTCTGAGGTCATACCACAACATTCCTATCAAGTGAAGGTCTGGGCTCTGACTGGGCGATTCTTTTCTTTTTCAGACATGCTGTTATAGATTTGCTGCTGTGTCTGGAATCATTTTCTGGTTGATGACCCAGTTTGAGCCAAGCTTCAGCTATTAGGACAAATAGCTGTACATTTGATTGGAAAATACTTTGGCACACAGAGAAGTTCATGGTCAACATAAAACTCCACTATCGTGTGTGACTGTTGGTTTCAGGTGTCTATGCTGACATGCTTTATGTTAGTTGTCTAATGTAATAAAAATGATCTACATATTTTTGAGTGTGGTAGAAGCAGCCTAAGAAAATTTCCCTCAAACTCTTAATTAAAAAAAAAAAAAATGGCCAAACATATAATTTTACTTTTCTGACAAAACATGTATTTTTTTGTTTCATTAGCTGTAAGGCACAGTCACCAAAACTAATCAATTCAAAATTAATTAATGGAGTTTTTATTTTTAGATGCACCTGTAGATGTAGTTGTATAATACTAACATTAAATTATTTTAGCTCTAGAAGGAAAGTTGAATATTTGGACATTAAAATACTGTGAGGCCACATTGTTTACCATCACATAATACCACAGAGACATATTTTTGCTCCAGTATTATAACCTTTGCTTAAACAAAAGCATCCAACGGAGACACTTAAGAGAGTTTAGACACATTACAATATTAGGATAAAAAAATCTAGACGTCAGAAAAAGTCTAATACTACAAAGGCAGTTGAGTTTACACAAACCTCTGAATAAACTTACTAAATAAACTACAACTATACAAGATAGCAACAGGTAAAGGTTATTGTATGGCAAAGGCCCTAAAAACAACAAATAGAAAGTATCTGTGAGCTTGAAGAGTTTTGCATTTTTTCAGTTACATAAGGAACATTTTTTGTAATTTATTCCTGCTCAGCAGGAGTCATAGCCTTGCGTCTATTATTATTACTATTGATTTCAAAGTTGCTCTCCTGTCATATCTCCCCACATCCGTTCGAGCAGATGGTCAGCCTCACTCAGTTTGGTTCTCATGGACGTGCCTTTCTGTTTAAATGAACCAAACATGCTGTGAACTAAAGCTATAAGTATTGGACCTTGAAAATAAAATTGGAAAATGTTGCTGAGGCTGATGATCATGCTTTGCTTTAAAGAAAAATCCTTTATATAGAGATTGTCCAGTGCCTTGGTGACTGTGCTCTGTGTGATATTCTTGCCTTGGATCTGTTTCACAATCAGATTTCTCATGTAGGCCTTCAACTCAAACTGCATCTATTGTGAATCATTAGTGTCTGTTGTTCAGTCTACAGTGGTAATACTGTCTACAGTTTTCACTGGACATGGTACAGTCCATCATCTCGAAAATCAAGGGAATCTGGCACAACTGCAACCAGACCTGAACTGATGGACCAAGCAGCCAAAAAGGCCTATGCTGACTCAGACGGAGCAACAGCTCAGGTAGAGGAATGATGGGACAAATATTGGTTGTACTCTAAAAAATTCTGGCATTCATGGAAGAGTGCGAGACAGAAACACATTGTTGAAATTTGGATAAGACACTGCACATCAACTTGCTCTACAAAATGTCGAGTGGCTTAATACATTCAGCTTATTTGTAAAACAATTTTGAAAACCATGTTTTGTTTTTCCCACACTTTAAACCTGTGCGTGCAAAAACAGGATAAAGGTAGTCTGGATTTCTTAAAATAAAGAGTTAAATAGTCCTTTTGTTGAGATATCAACTTTCCTTCTGTAGCACATAAAGACTATAATTATGTCGACTTTCTATTGACTTGGACATTCTTCTAAGCAAAAGGGAAAAAAAGGGATTCTAGTAGATTCTAGACAGAATGGTGACAGGAAATTGTCCATTTCAAATGCAACCACTGACTGAGTTCCTTAGTGTCTCAACATTTTCAAATTTCAATCAAAAACCTCCAGGCTCATGAAAAACTGAGACGTTAACTAGGTTACTTTAAGATTTCTTATTAAGAATTTCTAGTGATGTACTTTTAAGGGGGACACATTTTCTGGCATTCGAATATGAATGCAAGACTGAGATCTCATAAAAAAAAAAGTTTTTCCTGTACAACAATTCCTACTTTTTGAAATGTTTTTCTCCACCTGCCAAATGTCCGTTTGTGTGGAGACTTTTTGCATATCTCGGAGGCACTTCTGGCTTTAAAAGAAATGTAACATTTGCACAGATCTGGTCACAATCCTACCCTTATAGCAAAGGCAAGATACAACAAGTAATGTGAATGGCCAGTGTGCGACTGCTTGCTTTGTCTCAGATCTGCCTGACACACTGGCTGAAAACTAGCACAATAGCACCTGCCTACAAGAAGCACAATCATGTAATGTTCTTGCCTTTCCATCTAAAGGTTATGGCTTATTGTTGATTTGGACTGTCACCTAGGTAATTCAACAATCATACCTGTGAAGAAAAAGGCAGACATTTCATTTCAGCGTCCTTATACTTTTCACCTCCGTCTCTGTTTGCCACAAACTCACACATATTTTTCATATTGTGAAGGTGTTACTTTAATAACGAGTCATTACTATTCAGTACACAACAGTATATTGGTTCTGAACTCACTTTTTTATTTTATTTCTGTTCTTGCTGAAAACACAGTATCAAACATACTATTACTAATGTAAGTGTTAATGATAGTGTGTTAAATTTGAATGGCAAAAGCTAATAGCATAAATACATATTGAAGCATAAAGTGTATCTCAATAAATCAGAACATCATAAACAGTGAGGTATGAGGACTGGACTCATTTTGTTTACTGATGTCTCCAATAGCTGTAAAAACACTTTCTAGTGAGTTGCATAACAAGGATCAAATGTAAAAATAAAAAATGAAACTGAAACGAGACTGAAATGAAAGCTAAGTGTCGTATTTTCGACAACCATTTGTCAAAAATGTCAACTGGTTGTTTTTTAAATGGTTTGACCAATTTTGAAAAATGTTTATCAACAACAACACTAAATCCTGTTTAGCAGTCCTTTAAATATGCAAACAGTTAACTCATTTGCGATAGAGATTGATCACCCATACAGTGATATTTCAAGGACTTCTTTCTTTTAATTTTTGGATTATGATTTACAGCTAATGAAAGCCCATAATTAAGATTCTCAGAAGAACAATATAAACAAAAAGGTTTAAAACAGAGAAATGTTATATATATTCATGTACTGTTCACAGTTCTCCTGCAGACATTCAGCAAAACCCTCTAAAAGGAGTGTAAGCCACAAAAGGCCATTGCTAAAGAATGTGACTTTTCACAGAATATATCCAGTTAAATTAATAAGTGAAACGAAGAACTGTCAGAAAAAAGGTACAAAAGCAACTGAAATAAATCTAATTTAATAAATACATCCTCCAGAGAAATGTGAAGCAAATTGTATTCAAGAGTTTCTGGGGTTCAGTTCAGTCAGATGTTCAGAAGCCATCACACACATTCAAGAGCATGGAGCATATTTGCTGCATCCCTTGATTCAAACCACTCCCGAATCAGACATGTTCCAGGTTATGTAGGAAGAATGGAGAAGAACAGAAAGTCGCTTAATGTCTAATGCAGGGGTCTTCAAATCCAGCCCTTGATGACTTGCATCCTGTAACTGCTAGATCTGTCTGTGCTCTAACGCACCCAAGTCAAATAATATCATTAGCAGGGCTCTGGAGAAGTTAATTGCACATTGAGGAGGTATTTCAGTCATTTGATCAAGGCATGTTGGACCAAGTTGCTGGAGATTTGCCGTTGAGACCTGGATTTGAAGTCGAGTGTAAAGGTACTGTGATGATTCTGAAAGTCATATCATTTACTGGTTTTGTTGTCCACTGTGTTATCCTGTCTAAAATCCAGATAATTGTCCACCCAAACTAAATTATTGCAGTACATCATGATAAAAAAACGACATTTCATTTGAACTGTCTTAGAAGTTGGATTTTTATTATTAGCTCCAATAAGTAATAACAAATATATTTTATAATGAACTTCTATTATGTGTTTAACTTTCTAAATGGATTTACTGAACAATATCAACTTTTCGATTGATAATCCATGTGATTGAGATGCAATTGTATTTTCAGCAACCAGGTAGATCAAAAAAAGAGGCACAGATAAAGAAGGTTCGAAAGATTTCGATCCAAACTCTAGGAGGTTTGGCCCAGATTCACCTGCAGTTCAAAACATTATTGACCAAGTCATTAATCTCTTTCTGAATCTTGCTGCCTCGTCAACCTCACTCACAGTCCAGATAAATCAGTGTGGGTCAGTCTTTAATGAGGGGACTAATGCTAGTCGCGCTCCGAACACCATTAACCTGTCTCTGTAAAAAGGACACAGGAAGGAGGCCATTGATTGTGCTTTAATCTCTCACTTGCAACCTCTTTTCTAGCAGCTGCTCTAATGGAACAGATTGGTTTCCATCAGTTTGAATATCTAATCGAGTTATCAAAAACACATGCTATCTCTTCTTCATGCCAATCCAAAAGTCACATTAAGAGGACAACTTTTAACATGTATTGTTCTAATAATTGCTATTTATAGCATCAGCAACTTTTGATTCTTCTGCCGTTATCCAGTTTTTTGGTTAATGTCGGATAATGATGGAACCTTTCTGCCATAGGATAAAACATGTCTGTCCATTTAGTGCTTTTCTAAAACTCTTTAGAGAATGTAAGTGATCTTTTTTTTTTCTCAAATCTCAAAACAATAATGCACCTCAGATATAGATCTAAAACAGCAAATAAAATATTGACTTCTCATTTTCTGTGAGAACACATAAATGTTAGTGATGGGTCTGACGACACTGAAACCTCGGTGCATGCGCCGAGCAAACAAAGCGAAGCCCCGTGTCGGTGCGCGT